>CM075860.1:31670442-31883685 GCA_037975125.1 Latrodectus hesperus | reverse complement strand
TATTTTTTTTATCAAACTATAAATTTGGATTAAATACAAATATATATTCGTGTGAGAAAAGAATATCATAAAAATGTTCTGTTATTGGAATGTGGTGAATTTTTGATGGATTAAATTTTATTCTTTTAAATAATTCTAAAAAATTCATTTTAATGTCCACTCGAAATATGAAGAAAATTTTTTCAATTACATCTTCTTCATTTTCATATTTATTAATCTATAAGTGTTCCTTTAAATCTGATATATCTAACAAAAATTAAACTAGAGAGAGAAGTAGAAGTTTGTGTGGAATTTTAATGTATGCAATGAACAGGTAAACAAAATTATGTTATAATTGTAATTTATATTATTTTTGATACCATTATTTGAATCAGAAGAAAAATTTCATTTTGTCTGTAAAAGAAAGAGTATTCATGTCCCACGTGGACGGTAACTATTTTCCTTTTTCACAATCTTAGTGTATATTTTTGTTAATCTGATTCCATTTTTTTAAGTGATATTATAAAGAAAATATTAAAGATGCTTAAAACTATGTTATTACATTAATTTCTAAAGATATATTCAGAGATTAATTGATTTAAACTGACATCAATAGGATGTTTAATGATTTTACCTATAAATCTTATTTTTAGTATAAAATTTGAAATGAAGCTAACATATAAAAGGTTCATTTCGTTATTAATCTAGTAGACAGGATTTTCTATACTTAATCTATCGCGCATTCTATCTTCTTAAATCTCACAATGAATTTAAAGTATTTCTCAATTCAAGAGTACTATTTATAAATGAGAAAAAATTCTACAAAAACAGCAAAGTTTTTTCGTGAAAAAATCCTTACAAAATCTAATTTTAAATTCTGTCTGAAAATATAATGTTAGATTTTGTTTATCACAATGAATAAATTATGATAAATATTTTAACTCATTTTATTTGAAATAAGATACCAAAAAACTTAAGAATTATAATCTGTGCTTCATGAAGTTTACTTATATCGTGTATGTCAGTATGTCACGGAGGATAAAATTAGGTATTGAAATAATGGATTTGTGTACAACACAAAACATGCTAAATTTACTTAAATTATTTTTTGTAGAAAGAGAATTAAAAATTATTCAAGCAAAGTCTAATGAAGATGTAAAATCTAATGAGGGACTGAAAAGTTCTTTAAACAGTTATTCTTCGATAAATTTTAGACTTCTTTACTTAGATTTCTTTAAATAGAAAGACCATTAAATAGTTACACTTCAAAATTTTTTTATTAAATTATAATTGCAAGATATTTAACACTTTAGGATAAAGTTTAATTATATAAGAATGAATAAGAATGAAATATAAGAATTGTATTTATTATACAATTCTTATATTTGTATTATAAAAACACATAATTTGTATTTAAAATATTTCTTTGTTTCGTTAATCTAGAAGAAAAGCAATATTTTTTATGATATTAGTGATTTTATATTGTTTTTGAATGTGATAAATAAATGATAATTACCTGGAAAAGTGTTTACTCGTTTAAGAAATTTTATGAACTTTAAAGCAGTATCAATATAATTAAATATGGAATATTTAAAATGAAAAGAATTTATCTTGAGAGAGGTTTTGATTGTTTTGAGTATGTACTTTACTCTAAATTGGAGTTTATGCAGCTGAAAAAAATCCTTTTCAGTCACAGTTATAAAATCAATAGTATCACTTTTCTAGCATTATATATCTTTTCTAGTATCACTTCTGGAATGATGTAAAAATGTATGTAGATATAATACTCTAAGCCAACACAGTTTGTAAGAATTTTCTTCTATATATTTCAGTAAATAAAAATCAAATACGAAGGACTCATTAAAATAAAAAATAAATTAAATTAATATGAAATCACTCTTGTAACTTAATTATACATTTAATAAGTCAAATAAATGAATTTGCGTGATTGCTTAAGGTGTGCTTTAAAGTTCACTGAGGTAGCTTTACATATTTAGATTTGTGAAACTTTTTCACTTAAAATAATTAAATAAGTAAAATTAAACATAAATAATTATTTTTTACGTTTGATATTACATAATAAATTCTACATAAATAAAACTTTACAACAAGAGAGATATCAATATAGTTAAGATTCAATGTTTGAAAGATTTTAAAATTACCTTTTGTTAGGATATTATTATATTTATAAAATTTTATGTAAAAATCAAATACATTGATGATTATCTTTTTTCTTACTATCCATTTTATAAACTACTAACATTAATAGAAATATTTATATCTACAATCATGATACCAAATCTCAAATTTGAAGGCTTATTCCCAGTTATCCTTGAAGAAATCTAGAATATACCAGTGTAAAGAAAATAAGAAATGCAACCATTTTGCTGCGATGGTAGACATTCCCAATTCAATTTTCGGACAAATGTGAGAAGCTAAGAAAGTGTGTCCGAAAATATATTTTCCTTTTTTTCTATTTGAGTTGCAGATGAGAAAGTATAACGTTTCTTTCCAAGTTTAGTAATATTTTATCTTCTTCTTATGCTTACATTTGACAAGAATTGCACGAAATATCGTTTTCCATTTCCTTTAATATCTTCCGTTGGTTGTAAAGGCAAAATATATAAATAAAATTCTAAGAATGATTCTATACTTTATTGCCTTGTATAAAATTGTAATAGAAAATTTATAAAAATAAGCTTAAATAAAATTTATTTAAATTATAATAAGCATAGAAAAACTCATTTATTTTTGAATTTTTAAATTCTTTATATTTATATTTAAAAAATGTGCAAAATAACTTTTAATAACTTTCTAATTTGATAAAAATATTATCATAATTAGAAAAGATATTAACATTTTGATTTATAATTACATGTTTTATAAATATTTATGACTTAAATGCACACTACTGTGAAAATTTACTGAGACAAACATAAAAACTTTCATAAATGTTGTTTAATTGGTATAGTTTAATTTACACACACAGTATAGCTAGCTAATATGAAATATGTACTAATTTAGCTTGAATAGGACTTTGTGGACAGTTTGGCATAGATTTCGTTAAATTAATATGTAAACTTTTGATATTGTAATCACGAAACCAAACATTTATCACATTCTCAATCATTGTTTAGTTAATTCTAAAGTAGTTGATTTTACCCATACGTCTCTTTACAATGCTCCATGAATTTTCAAAATGATTTACATCAGGAAAATTACTAGGCTAATCCAAAACCATTAACTAATTTCCTTGAAAACAGTTATTTTGTAATTTAGAAGTAACACATGGAGCCAGACTTTGTTGTAAGATACCAACACTTACAAAACGTTACGTTTCTGAGAGTACTTAATTATTTGCATAAAATGTTTTTATGATATATCCATCACTTTGCCTGACAAATCTTGGTCGAAGCACTTGCACAACAATTCGTTTCATCACTGAATACAACCTTCAATTTTGTGAAGTCCAGGTTTGATATTTCCTAGCTCAATTCAAACATTTTCTCTTCATTACAAATGTTCTGATTTGTATAATCTAACCAAGCCAGACACTAACTCAGTTTTACGGGATTTTCCGATTTCTCTCGAGGATTCTAAAATTTCGACAAGAGGTCGTCTCGAACATAGGCCGATGAGACAAATGTTTGGTAAAAAAGATAAAGAGAATGTTTCATAACATCAGTTTCTATTCCAGCCAGTCTTATTCGAGTCGTTTGAACCATCTCTATCGAATCTGTCGTGAATGTGTAAGTTATACATATTTTCGTATTCAGTGTAATTCACCATATTACATATTCGAGGCAGCAGATTTATATAGAATCATGGATAAATTTTTAAGCGGGTTTAAGCAAACATTAGAAGCTGGTCAAGCATCAACAGGTATGGAGGTTCTCCAGAATACTTAAAATATGCCTCAGCCAGTAGAGAAGTAAATTAAGAAGAACCCTTGTACATCATTTGCTCAAAAATTTTGGCGCAGACTGCATGAACCTAATAATCTTAAGCGACATTTGAAAACGTTCTTCGAATTAAAATCATATGAAAAGCAAACATTATTTTTAAGAAAAAGACCTGTGAATGAATAAAAATATTTGATTTCTTCTTATCAATTATTTCATATTGAATAGCCAGATATAAAAAGCTTCACATCATTGCTGAAGAGTTTATTTTGCAGCAGCAATTTAAATTTCAGTAACTTTGCTCTTAGATAATTTTGCAAAATAACTGCTGTCCATATCTCTTTCAAATGATTCTTTTACCAGTTAAATTGGTGATATAGCTGAAGATGTGCAGTGTCAGTTTTCCTCGAAGTTGGGTGAGAAATTGTTTTCAATACTGCTTTTGAGGCAAAAGGTAGCAATGAATATGAATAATTGCTTATGTTCCATTTTGTGAAGATATGTTAGTAGTAGAACTACTTTTTGAAAACCAATAGAACTCAAAAGTGACATCACTTGCATTACTTACTATCTTAAATGAATTTATAAATGAGTCAAACATAGAATACTGCGTCGGAACACGAACCGATGGTGCTAGTTCAAAGTCAGGAAGATTGCAAAGTATACATATGAGTACTTAAAAAAAATATGCTACAGTACATCTTTACACATTGCATGATCCACAGCTTCCAAAGAAATTTGTTCTAGTCTGAATACTGTATTATATATGGCTGTAACGGAGGTAAAATATTTAAAAATGAGATCCCTAAAATCAAGAATCTTTTCCGCCCTTTGTAAGACATGGGTGCCAGTATAGTCAGTATTTCTATTATATTGCGTGACAAGAGGGTTATAAAATGGGTAATTCTCACAGCGTGTGTATGAATTAAGAAAAGAAATTACTTTATTCCAAGAAGAGGAAAATAGTCCAGAAGCCAAGAAATTTGTCAATGGTTTATTTGTGACGACATTGAGCAACTTGTGATTGACATATTCAAGTAATTAAATAATTTGAAACTTGTAATTCAAGGATAAAACACACATATATTTATAATAATGATTAAGTCAATATTTATTCTAGGAAACTGGAATTGTGGATCAGCAGTTTAATGCAAAAAACCTAGCAAAGCTAATGATGAAGTTAAAACATACAAGGTTGAAGAATAACATGTAAAAGTTGTATTATTAAAAATCATATAGTTGCAATGGCAAATAATTTTAAAAGGTATTTTCTTGCCAACTACAAACTGATAATAAGTTAGGAGTAGATTAGACATCTCCATTTCATAATATAGCATCAAAATAATATAAATTGAAGAGGAAGAAGCAATCATAGACTTGACGACCAGGGTGAAATTAAAATACACTTTAGAAATAAATCATTCTTTGAATTACAGGTAAAATTAGATGATGACTTTTCAGTATTGAAAAAAGGCATTTTGTATTCTATTATCATGTTCAACATCCTACTTTTTGAAACTGGACTTTTCGCGGTGGCTTCTTTGAAACAAAATGTAGGACTCAGCTAATTATAGAAAAAAAACTAACATAGTTTATTTCCAATACAAGTCTTTCTACGAAAATTTTTCCTGTGCATGACAAGCTCTAGAAAGTCACTAATAATTATTAAATTTACTTTTAATTTAGTAAGTTTTTTTAATTAAATAAGTTAACTTTTAAGTATTTTGTTGAAATGTACTTTGTTTTGCATATGTGCATATGATTTACTTTCAGACAGTTTATCAATTTCTTAAAATAATATATTCTCTTTTATATGTTCATGTGATTTCCCTTTTGATGTGATTCCTCCCCCCCCCTAGTAGAATGAACCGAACTGATTGAGAATATTTTACTTACAGGAATCTCAGACTTAGAATGTCTAACTCAGACTGAATGTCTTAAATTAAACTTGAGAGCACTTTTAAGCGTATGATTAATTCCTTTTTATAAATATTTTAAAAAATATATATTTTAAAATAAAATTTATATGTATACATATATATTGTTCTGTTAGTAAACTTTTCTTTACATTTTTTAAATTTCTGGAAAACTGCTAGGGGTAAGACAAATAAATTACGCATTTGATAGAAGTATTGATGCAAATTCTTGTAGCTTATGCTCTTAACATTTTAAAAAATATGAAAAGTCTTCAACATTTACAAAATTTACAGAGGTGTAAGAGATTTGTTTGAAAAATTGCCTTCATAAATTACCTTATAGCTCAAATTTTAAGATGTTAAGTAATTATAAAAGTCACAAAATGTTTATTTCATTTGCGTAATTGTTTTTGGAAGTCTTAGAATTTTTTACCATTTTATATTACTTTCAAATGACCATTTCATGTTTCATATTTGTATCTATTTATTGAAGAAGGACCATAATTTTATAGTTCAAATTATCATATTTTTAATGCTCTTTTGTTATGTTTTTATCAAAATTTACAATTTTTAGTTCAATTTATATACTCCAAACAAATTAACAGCGTAAGCATTGATTTTAAATTGTAGTTTAATAAAATATTATTAATTCCTCGCTATATATAAAACAAATGTAAACGTTTGTAAATTATATATATTATTTCAATTTGATGATGCATTTAATTTCCGAATTCATTAATACTGCATATGAGTAATGAAAATCATTACCACAAAACGCGAGTAATATATTTTAGATCTCCTATTAGTTAGCCATAAACTTTCTTACAAGTAATTATCATGCATGTATTTCTTCTGGTATAATTAGAGAATACATTTTAACTGTATATTTATACTACATCAATAAAATTATGACCAGAACTTATTAAAGTAATGAGGACAAAAATATTTTTTTTTCGAAATTTAAAAATATAAACATGTTTAATTTAACTACACTTCATTATTTATATCATAAATTCAGCTTATAATATAGATTGTTTTTAAAAACATTATATTTTTATAAATGCACTTAGGCAGGAATTCCATAACACTAACTTCATTGCCGGACTCTGTAATAAGCTTTAAAACAGAGTGATGAATACTTTATAACAGTAAATACGATGAGCTTTTGAATTATGACCCATAATGCAAGGCAAATTAATACGTAATAACATTTCTAATAAACGTTAACCCGATGCTTAGCTGCAACAATAGAGGTTTGGATGAAACTAAATCCAGTTCCAAAACTGCGACTGTAATTATTTAGGTTATTTGATATTCAAGCTATTCATAATTTATGAGATCGCATGGTGTTGCCTCTATTACCATGCATGGCACGTTCTCCGCAATTTGTAAGGAGAGGAGGATTTGGAAGAGATTATTTATAATTCCCCGATGAGTAATCCATACCTTACTGGATTTCACTCAGCAAATTGATATACACCTGGCATGTTTGAATCTTATTATTGTTGTGAGTCAGAACTCTCTAAAAATATTAAATTTACTAAAAATAATTGTTTGTGATGCAATTGAAATTTAAAGCAGAATTCAATGTAAATAAAAATGAATAATTGATAATAAATTAAAAGTAAAATATTAATGATTTTAATATGCAAAGCAATATATTTTACAAACACTAGTTTGATGCAACTTTTATAAACATTAGAGTATTAATACGATGTCATCAGAAAAATTTCATCTAGTCAAAATATTTTGTTGAAAATGGATATTTTATTCTCTAATCTACGTTTTTAATATTGTTATTTGTGACTAAACTTTCTAAAAAATTGCAAAACAACTTTTAATAAGAGTACAATTATTTTCTTATGTTAGCAAACTACACTGTCGCGAGAAACAATTTTACTTTATTTAAATTTATCGAGATTTACTCTGCAATAATTCTAAAAGAAATTACAAGAAAGAAAATATTTTCATTTATGACAACTTTTAGTTGTTTCATTTACTTATAATTACTTATTATAGATTTCCTCTCCAATAGTTAATAATTATTATTAAGTAAGATAACTCAAATATCTTAAAGTGAGTTATCAGAAAAATATGCTGATAATAATCATAAGAATCATACAATTAAAATGTATTCAAAGTAAGATAATTATCCGTATATAATGTCATTATATGACCTTTAATCAGATATTAAAAATCAATACAAAAGATTAAACAATCACATTCTGATCGACAAATGGTTGTAAGAGGAAATATTGGATAACAAGGTAAGTGTAGATGAATGAAAGTGTAGATGAATAATCATGATGATCACCGACATCTGGTTTTATTCTGTAAAAACTATTGGTATAGTAGTATATAATAAGACTCAAAGTATTGCATTGATGATCATTACATTGATCATCGCACGTTGGTGATCATAAAATGAAATACAAGAAGACTGCCTCAAATATTCATATAAAATCAAAAATTAATTATCTTATAGAATAATATATTATTTTTTTTCATATTTATAGAAAAAAATTGATAATCTATTTAATATAGTAATATAATTATGTGTTCATAAATTGTACAAGTTTACATATTGTTCTCTTAGTCTATTTTTAAAGGTAGAAAGTAATTGGAAATGCAGATTATCATATGACACTTATACATTTTATACATCATTTGCTTTGAATGTCACCTTCAGATAAATAGTTTTTCGTATATAAGTTTTTGCAACGCAAAGTTGGTTTTCAATGGTTTCTTTCGAATTTTTGGCTGTCTGGCACTAGATTCAACATTACAGTCATAGTTAAGCAAACCTAAGTTTTTTGTGTCCCCGGGTAGTAAAGAATGGAATACCTAGCACTTTTACATAAGAAAGATCAGCTCTGGCTTTATCAAAATCCTGTGAAAAGAAAAAAACATTAACTCACCTAAACTGAATGAAGATGCATTGGAAGAAGCTTCATTTTAATTTTATTAAGATCCAAGGGAAGACAGCTACAGGATCGCAAATTTGAAGTCCCAGAGACCCTATATTTCCTTTTATGTCTAATGTGTTGAAATAAAACTATTCAGAGATCTCTGAAAAGAAAAAAAGCAGAAATAAAAACAATAGGAAAAATTACCGAGGCAAATACATCACCAAATTAGGTTTTTTAAAGAAAGAGCTTGGTCAAGGAAAATTTTAACACTGCAATATTGAATCTAACGTCAGAAAGGTGAAAATTTGGAAAAAACCCGTTGAAAACCAATTTTGCGTGGCCACAACTATATGAGAAACAAAACATTTTAATAAAAAAATACTCCATCAGAGGAAGCGGCATTGAAAGCAAACGATATAAAAACAGTAATTGTTACATGGCACAACTAATGCTTTATTAAATTATGTGCATAAAGATATGAAAATTAATAAATCGCAATAAATGTTTATCTCGCGGTCTGAAGGTTAAGTATCCAATGATAGGCAAAGTGCTGGAAAAACATGTTGTGATGGCGTATTCAAATTTATTATTAGTTGGGACTTTTAGGATGGCATCTTCATCAGAACAATGTTAAAGTAAAGTTCAATTCTACCACATAATTGGGGTTGAAAACTGCCATGTAATTATATGTTTTATCACATAACAAGAAAAAAATCATTTGTTACAGAACTCTCCAAAATAATTATGTATTATGCACATTAAAATTCATTTGGCAGATGAAAAACGGGCTTAAAAGCCATTTATTCCTTTCATAATAATTCAATGGCAATATATATGAAGATCATTTTTAGTTGCGTTAACACAAAGATACAAAGAAGTTAATAATTAATTTTGGGGTAAATAACAAAATGTTATTTTGAAAAGTAAATGCAATATATGTTATTATTTATAACTTCAGAATTAATAACGTTAATACTAAAATATATATGATAATATTAAAAAGTGTACATTTTAGGCGTCATTAAAATTCAAATCAAAATTTATTGAATAAAAGATAGGGATAAAAATATTTTGTTTAAGATTTTAATTGAATAAAGTACTTTTTTATAAACATTTTTTAAAAAGACGTTGACGTTTAAATATTTTCTTTACAATTTTATTCACAATTACAGTAGGGTTTTATTGAAACAAAAATACTCTTCAAATTATTTAAATATAAGATATTACAGACCACAAAATTTTGTGCACCTATTGTTGATGTAAGAATATTTGATGAAGTAGAATTTAATGTAATAAAATATTACAATTGGTAAAAAATGTTTTTTATGTAATACTTTTAGATTCAAAATGTATTTATTTTTTAATTATAAATTTTTAATTTATATCATTTTGAAGAAAACAATCTGACACCTGTTCATCTTGTAGTTACTCACTAATATTATTCAATGCAAAAATTTTAAAAGAATAATCCCATACTTCTGTTAACGAAGTATTTGAATTAATTGTATTGCATAATAATTACATTATAGCTGTTGGTTGTGATGACAGGCTAAATAATCCAAAGTTGAAATAATCTTGAAGTATTAATATCTGTGCTTAGTAATAATTTTAAAGCATCCAACAAATCTAAATAGAACTTGAAAGAACAATGTATTTAAAAATGTTTATATGACTTAATTCCAATCATAATTCATATATTATGTTTTCCTCATTTCAGGAAAAGAAGCATACAATATTTTACATAAAATTACTTTAACTTAAGTACTCATGTTAATAAGAAAGACTACATCCCAGAACATCTCAGACAACTGACCTTGGAAAACCTAAGCCACATTCCTAACAATGCCATCAAAATCTTCACTGACGGTAGTAAAATTGATATTCTAGCAGGTAGTGGCATATATATTGAAACCCCTCACACCAATTTGACTCTTTCTCATCGTAATCCCAATCACTGCTCTGTCTTCAGAAATGAATTGATTGCAATAGACCTGGGACTAGAAGCTATTCTTTCTGAAGAGGATTATGGTGACCTATGGATCTTGTCTGACAGCCGTAGTTCTCTCCACAATCTTAGTAATTGGCTTCTTGTAGGCGACAAGATCAGCAACTCTATCCTGCTTAAATTAAAACTCATTTCACTTAATCATGATGTTCACTTGCAATGGATACCTTCACATGTGAATCTCCACGGGAATGAAATGGCCGATAATCTTGCTAAGGAGGGTTGCAGGATTTCAAATACTCCCTCTTCCACACTTACTTTTCTGGAGTTATACTCCCGGGAAAAATCAAAAATCTCGGAGGAGTGGAAAACACCCCCCACCCATAATTGGTACAAGGGATCAAAACCGGGTTTGTCCCTTGACCTCCCGTGTGACAGACGTACCCGGACTGTTCTCTCAAGACTTGCTAGCGGTCATATTAAGTGCCTCACTTTCAACGAGGGCAGGAAAACTTTCGTCACCTGCACCAAGTGCCAAAATCATCAGGCTTCTCCTGAGCATCTTTTGGATTGCATGGGTCTCTCTAGGGAGGATCTCTTTAGCAATCCTCTTTTATTCTTCAACTTCCTTACAGTCAACGAACTCGTGGATCTAGTCTGACTCCGTCAGACATGGAGGATAAGCAACAACAACAACATAATGTTAAAATCTGCATACAAATTATTGTCTTACACTTAAATACAAAAAATGTTGCTTACAAACAAGAAAAATAGAAAACACAATTCAACGATGACTATATTTTGTTACATACTTTCTCACAGATACACGTGTGTATATAAATAGTACTGCATGTCGATGTAAAAACATTTTGTTTATGGATATAAAAAGTATTTTTTTATGAATATTAATATATTTAAACGTAAATTTTTAAGGATATAAAAATTACATTTTAAACATTTCTGCTTGGAAACAAAAATACTAGCATTTAATGGTAATTACAATTTGTATAATTTAAAAGAAAATGTGCATTCCTATTTAAATCTTACAAACAAAAAAATAAACAAGTAGCCGTTAGGCTTTTTCCATGAATGGATAAGTGTGATTATTTTGCTCACACTAAAGTTTAAGCAATTTTTTGAAATAATAATTTAATTATATCATTTCAGCTTTTTCAAATATCTTAATTTTTTAAATTGTAATTATGGTCAAATAAAATTGTTTCCTTGGATATTACATATTTTTACTAAGCAAATTGTTTATCTAAGTGGATTTAAATCATGTGTATCACGCTTATTCATGTCGTTATGCGATTAATATTTTCAATTTCAAAATTTACAAAATTTCTAAACATATTATCTTCTCTACGGATCAAACCATTGATTTCAAATCTTTAATTTTCACAATTTGATTAGATTTAAATTCCTAAAATTAAGGATGATTGATTGCTAAATTTTTTTTAATTCTTTTCATGTATTTTAAAATGTTAATCATAAATTAATTTGGTTAATTTATTTCTAAAGATTACATATTTATGAATTTATCATACTCCAACTAAATCTCTTTAAGTTGTAGATTTTTAAATTACAAATCAAGAATTCACAGAAATTACGTAAAAATATTCTTTGAAATAAATAAAATAGGATATAAAAAAATTGCAAAATCAATTTGAAAATTATATCTCGACAATTTAATGTAAA
The DNA here is from genome assembly GCA_037975125.1 of Latrodectus hesperus. Lineage (NCBI taxonomy): Eukaryota > Metazoa > Arthropoda > Arachnida > Araneae > Theridiidae > Latrodectus > Latrodectus hesperus. The sequence goes on along the minus strand of CM075860.1, from coordinate 31,871,336 downwards.
CATATTTTTAATAAACTTTATTCTGTCAGCCAGTGGTTTTGTGAGAAAATATCGATTTTCTGTTATTTAAAGCATATACATTTAAAAATATATATTTAATATTATTTCATATGTATTTTAAATACATCTTGACTTTTTAAAAAAATGACCAGTTCTCACAAGTCCTGAAATCAATTTCTGACCAACGAAAGTATAGAACGGGAAACGGTATATCCACAAAATCTTTTTCCATTATTTCGAACTGAATTGTAGGTGAGAAAAAGTAACATTTCAATCTAATATTTTTTTACTTTAAAACTTTTTTGGCAACTTCTGAAAGAAATATTTTTTAGAATCAGTAGTTTATAAATCGATAAAATGACAACATATAAACTGAAAATCGGTTCATTTTATACACTTCTCTGCATTGAGATAAATTTAAAGATTTGCAAGACATTTAAATTTTTAATGTACTATGATAATAATATTGTTAATAAATATCCTGAATTAAAAAAATTAGTATATCCCTTTGTTAATGAATTTAGGTAAGCTTAACGTTGAATTATAAGCTCTAATATTTACCAAAATAATGAAAATTATAAGCAAAATTTAGTTTTAAATAAAAGATATTTAAAAATGTTTTTTTTAAATGAAATCGAAATCTAATTTGATTTACAAATTTTAATTCAATTAAATAATTCAAAAGTGTTTACAATGAATGTTATAAATGAAAAAAATATAAATTACTACATTACTCTAAGTAAATTTATTTAAAATCAAAAATTATTACACTTAAGTAAAGGTAATATTTTTACTTTTTGTTTAAAAGTAAAATTATATATTTCCTTAAATATGGGTGGTAAATTTATTCCGAAAGACAATTCATTTATCACATATATTTTGCTGAAATGAAATTTTCAGAAAAATGTATGTGATAAATGAAACGATTTTGTTTTAGAATTTGAAACTAAAGGAATATGCAACAATTTAAAAATTATATACACTCTGTCAAAAAAGTATTGGGACACAATATAAGTTCATGAAATTTTATCATAATATATATATTTTAAATACACAAATGAAACAAAAAAGACGTATATGACATTTTGTTAAATGCAGATCACAGTGACTGAAACAAAACTCAAATATTAATGTAATTATTGTTATAATTTAAAGGAAAAAAGTCAAGACAAAAAATGAGCTCATAAAAGTATTGGGACACTGCCCAATAAATAAAAAAATAGCAAAAAATTGACATAATATCTTGTAGGACCACCTTTGTACTTTATGATCTCTAACGTTCGATTTGTCATAGATTTGACCAGTTTTGCACAAAACGACCCGTCTATTTTGGCCTACTCTTCAACCAGATTTTTTCTTAACACCTGCTTGTTAAAAATGTGGTGTTCATTGAGCTTTTGCTGCAAATAATCTCATACATGTTCTATGGGTATAAGGTCTGGACTCTGCGCAGGAGTTTTAATCATACCAGGACAGTGGTAAAGGGCCCATAACTTGCAAATGTGAGCAGTATGTTTTGAGTCGTTATCCTGGTTCAAATTAAAATGGCTTGCTATTCCAAAATTTCTCGCACTTTGCTTTAAATTTCACTTGTGAATGTAAAGATAGACATATTTATTTATTATACCATCTATGAAATCTAAGTTTCCAACACCAAAGCTTGCCATGCAGCCCCAGACTAATTGGTTGCGGCCTCCATACTTAAAAGTAGGCAGCAAGTTTTTGCATGCAATTCCGTATTAGGTGTCCGCTAGACTTTTTGCTTCCCATATGATAAATGTTATATTTGCTTTCGTCTACGAAAATTACATTTTCCCAAAATTTTGGTGGCTGCTTTACATACATTTTAGCAAATGCCAGTCTATCTTTTCGGTTTGCTTTGGAAAATGTAGGGCTTTCTTCGAGGTACTCTACGCCGAGCTGTCAGCCGAATGGTTAGCGCTCTTGCCTTCGGTTCAACAGTTCGTGGGTTCGAATCCCACCTTGGGCATGGATGTTTGTAGTGGTTCGGAATCCACTTTAAACCGTAAGTCCCGGTCTAATTAGCCCTCGTGTGCAAAAAATGACCGTTGAGCGACAAACAAACCAAACAAACCAATCGAGGTACTCTACCATGATACCTATGTTTTCTTAAAACATTTCTAACAGTTTCAGGATTTACAGATTTCCCGAACATACTTTTACATCTCAGAGTCATTTTACTGCGCTGGTTCTTGGATTAATGAGAACTTGTCTCACAATCCACGTTTCTTCACGTTCAGTAAATATCCTAGGATGCCATGATTTTACTTTTTTCAATATTATTTGTTTTCGTGAATCTGTGAATAATGTTAATAATAGTAGACTTAAACTCAGCTCCAAGATTTGTCCTATACAGCGAACTGATTTTCCATTTTTCCAATGGCTTATTACCAGATTTCGCACATCCATCGAAATTTCTTTGTTTTTCACCATTGCTCTACATGTAACCGGTATTATTGACAACTTATGTTGAAAAGTATTGTCTAAAAAAAGTGGTAGCAAATAAAATTTTATTTTGTTAGACATATTTATTGTTTTACTTGCTCATTTCAAAAGTGTACCAATACTTTTTTGACCTTTGTTTGCCTTTAAAATATATTCACAAAGCTATATCAAATTACTACGTTAAAATATAGCAAAATTTTAATAAAATAGTGTATACCAAATGTTAAAGCACCTCTTGATTACTTTTGCTTTTGTTTTAATGTGATAAATATTTTTATAAATAGCTTTACATGTTACGCATCCCAAGTGTCCCAATGTTTTTTGATTGACTGTACATGACAATGTACGGAAAATTAAAAATGATGAAATAAATCAAAAATGATAGGATAGATAGATTCTGTTAAATTATATATACACTATTGGCCATTAAAATTGCTATACCAAGAAGGAATGCAAATAACAGAACGACATTTATTGGACACATACTTTATAGTGGAAAGAACCAGTGATTAGATTTACAGGAAATTAGGATGCATAGATCTTGAGAAATCAGTATCCAGAGCAGCCACCTCTGGCTGAAAAAACAGCAAACAGCATTTATCCGCCTAGGCATGGAGTCAAACAGAGATTGTATGGCATGTACGGGGGTCTCAGTCCATGCAGCTTCAACACTATGCCATAGTTCATCGACAGTAGTGGATGGTGAGTGATGGCGTGCCAATCTATCTGCAACCATTGACCACACGTTCTCAATTGGTGACAGATCAGGAGAAAGTGCTGGCCAGGGTAGCAGTCGAACCTGTTCTGTATCAAGGAAATTCAGAACAGTACGGGCAACATGCGGTCGTGCATTATCCTGTTGAAACAAAGCATTAGGGAGGCCTCGAAGATAGGGAAGAGCCACGGGCCATAACACATCGTAAATGTAACGGTTGCTGTTCAAAATGCCGGTAATGCGAACAAGAAGTGATCGAGACGTGTATCCAATGGCACCCCATACCATTACTCCAGCAGATGGGCCAGTATGGCGATGTCCAATGCAAGCTGGCAATGCGCGTTCTCCACGATGCCTCCAAACACGGATGCAGCCATCATGGTCCTGTATACAGAACCGAGATTCATCTGTAAATATGACGTGATGCCATTCCCGCGTCCAGGTTCGTCGCTGATCACACCATTGAAGGCGCTCCTGTCTGCGACACAGTGTCAATAGTAGCCGAAGCCATGGTCGCCGTGCAGACAATCCATGCTGCTGCAAACGTCGTCCAAGCTGTTCGAGCAGAAACTTGTTGCCTTGCAAATGACTCCATTTCTCCACTCAGAGTTCGTGACGTGGCTGGACGATCCCTTGTGACCATGAGGATCATGCGGATAAGATGTCTGTCTTCTCTGCTGTTAGTGATGGGGGGTCGCTGAGATCCTGCATGACGTTCCGTATGATTGTCCTGAACCCATCGATTCCATATTCTGCTAACAGTCATGGGGTCTCTACCGACGCGAGCAGCAATATTGCGGTACGATAAACCGCAATCCCGGTAGGCTATAATCCTTCCTCAATCAAAGTCAGACACGTGCTGATAGGCATTTTTTCTCCTTACACGAGGCATTACAATAACTTTGTTTGCCGAAAACAACGTTGAAACGGAAATTGAGTATGAGAAAACTGCTCTCAAATCTCTGGTTTTATACACATTGTGGATGTCGCTACTGTCGCCTGCTTTGTATGAATGCGCTGAAAATCTAATCATTTGCATATCACAGCAAGTTCTACTTGTCATGCAAATTTCACGTGTGTGGTATGCCGCTTTTTTGATGTAGTAATTTTAATGGCCAGTAGTGTATTTGCTTAAGTGCTATGAATTATTTAAATGAAATTAAGTTAGAAAAAAAAGCTTCTTTATAATATCAAAAAGTATTGAATATCAGACTGGCTGAAATAGATTGGCTTATGTATACTTTCTGTTTTATTAGAAAGCATCTACAAATTCTAATTTATGTGAAGTTTTGTTAAATAAACTAAAACAACTAGGATGGTGTTAAGTATTTGAAAGTTATATAGAGACAATCGTGCTAATAAGATTTTAATTTCTTATTGCAAACAAGATAATTTTAGATTCATTAATGCATCTGATGTTTTAAATATTATATTCTCTCAAATTATTAACTGTTTTAATAAATGCATTTTAATAGGATCATTAAATTGAAACTGAAAAAAAACTGCTTTTTGTGAAAGAGACAAATATTTTTATAAAATATTATGTTATCAAAAAATTTAGTTACCTAAATGTTATCACAATACATTCACACAAAAAATTGTTAAAATTTTATGATTCAACCGAATTAAATAAAACAATCCTCTATTCAATTTTATTCAAATCTGTTTAAAACATTTGGCATACTGATGTAAAATAAAAGTGAAGTACATATACATTAACTTTGGCTTCTATTTTCATAGTTTCTAATATATTTTTAACATTTTTTTGCAATCTAATGAAATATTTAGTTTATTATCTTAAAGAATGTTTCATAAAAATAAAATCATATGATGCTGTTAAAAAGTAATAGCAGAAAATAGGAGTTTACATTTATAAAATACTGAAAAAAATCGAGCATGTTTATAAAAATTTAAGATTTAAGAGGCATGAATAAAAATTATAACTGACAAATTTATTTATTATTTGAATTAAAAAAAGTATTTAAATCTATTTTGTTTAACATATTTTTAACTTCATTTAAGAATTTATCATTTATAATTTGCGTTAAATATTTGTGTAAGTAAATAATTATTTTGAGCAAATATAAAGTAAAAGTTAGGTATGTGAATTCAATTTTCTGAATATATGTTTTTCTGTAGGTATATATATATATATATACATATATATATATATATATATATATATATATATATATATATATATATATATATATATATATATATATATATATATGTATATATATATATATATATATATATATATATATATATATATATATATATATATATATATATATATATATATATATATATATATATATAATGATGGTTTTGAATTATAATGAGTGCTTTAAACTACGGAATGCTTTAAACTTGAAACAATATAAAAACAAGAAAAATGCTCATACTTTCATTTGAAAGTTGGAAAACAATTTTCTCAACGTAGACTCAGCTTTATTTTTGGTCAGCGGGCCGACTTTCCGAAAACTGTGTCCAGAATACATTTTTTCCTTCTTCAATGCGAGTTGTAAATGGAAAAGTATAGAATTTCGTCCTGATAAGGAAATAGATTTCGCTGTTTCTTTCGTCATTTTGACAAGGGAAAAAGGGTGAAGATAGAGTAGGTCAAGAGAAAATATTTCGACTTCCTTTTTTTAAAAAGTTTGGCAGCAGTTTTTAAAGTTTCTTATAATTTAAATTTTTATTCTTTAGAACAAATAAATTGAAACGTAGTAATATTCATAAAATAAAGAAAGTAGGATATGATATATGCATAAAGCTGTAAAAATTATGGATAAATTAATTTAGTACAAAATATTTAGATCTCACGATTCAAAATATATGCAATGTATCTATTCAATATTTAGTTTGCATTTATAAAAAAAGAAGTATTTAGAAATCTTTCGATAAGTTTTGTGATTTCACTTAGTTAAATCTTTAAATAAAAATTGCGATGAATATATTTAATTATTTGATCTTATGAAAAATTGTAATAGGTTGATAATTTCATAAATCAAAATAAATTTTTTTTTGAATTTTATCAATTGGATTTAGAGATCTCTAAAAAATGGCAAAAAATAATATAAAGCATGGAAAAATAAGAATGAGAAGTATTATTGAGCTGAAGACCTCGCCATAATTTCGGTTCTTAATAAAAAAGCCTTGATAAGCAAAATTTCAACATCACAATTGGACACCAAATGACTAAAAACTCGAAAATACCGCTGAAAGCTAACTTTTAATTATCACAACTATTTGAAAACAAAATTCTTTTGAATATAAAATTTCCACCAGGTGGCGAAATCGAAGACAAGCGATAGATAGACTGTAAATGTCACATGACATATTAAAATTAGATATTTATGCTAAATCCAATCTAAATACACTTTGCAAATTTGTTTTTTTAGCATTTTAATAGAAAACATAAATTTAGTTGAAACTTAGAGACAGTTTAACTCTTAAAATTAATTCATTTTTTAAATTAAACTTCTAAGAATTTTTCGAAATATTTGAAAGCATTTCATGCAAATAAAACTTTTTAAATATATTAAGGCTTCAAATGATATTAATATATATAACACACAATATATGATACGCATATCGTTTTCTGCTAACAAAGAGTTTTGTCAAACAGTTTTGTGTTAAAAAACGAGACATATTTGTATTATTATAAGTATATTGGATGCTAACTTTCAATTTCATTATAGATTTTTTTGTAAATGAGAAGTTACAATGACTAATGTTCTTTTTAAATTTTTATCGCAATTTTTAATAAACTAAGCTATTGATTTTGTAATTTAGAGCATCTCTTATGAATACACTTTCAAGATTTTTTGCTTCTTATCACAAGTAGACCAGCAAAGTATAACAGATAAGAGCTATTGTGAAATTCAAAAGAAAAAAATTCTCGCAATATTTCATTCGACATTTTCTTGCATGAAACAAAAAGTATTCTTTGAAATTTCTTCCATTAAGTTAAAATCAGGTTTTCTTGACATTTAATATAGCTTTATTTTAGGCTAATTATTGTACAATTTTTCAATGCTAAATATAGAAATGACTTACTTTTACATCTCTTTGATAATTATTCAGATGATTTTAAAAACAAAATTAATTATAAAAAATTACAAAATAAAAATACAAATACAATCCATGTTGTGCCATATTTAAGAATTTTGGAAACTTATCTATATATTCCTAATTTTAAAAAGTTTCCATTACGTAAATACTATTTATTTAATTTAAAAATTATTAAAAGTACAAAATATAAAATATCTATTAAAAGTACAAAATATAATAAGGAATTCTATTTAAATTAATATATTTATATTTTCTAAAAATGCTAAAAACACAAAAAATTATTGAAAAAAGTTTAAGTATATACTTCAGTTAAAATTAATATTATTTTTTTATATTTAAGCTCCCACTTTTAATGAAAATCAAATTGTGTATAAATTTACTACATAATTCATTATATTATGTATTATTTTAACTTGCAGGTGTTTCTATTAATTAATTCAAAATAATTGTAAGTTATGTAAAAAATAACGATGTACAAATAAAACAAGGAAAATTTGTATTTCCCTTACTTTTTTTGCTTGTACATCACAATAAAATGAAAGTTGAATTGCTCTTGACAAGAATTCTCAGATTTATATTTTTACAAGTGCTAGGAAATATATTACTTAAAATTAATGCAAAATACATAATATACAATTTGAAACCTTAACATAGAAGTATGGATGTTACGCGTGCTTTTTTATGCTTATTAACATTTCCTTTCCTTATTAATTCTTGTTTTAACAAAATAATGCATGTAAAAATGCCACTCCCCCCCAAAAAAAATTCATCGTTTGTGACGACTTTAGAAAAAAGTTTGTTCATTTCTCATATGACGTCATTATAAAATAACTGTAAGAATACTCGTACTGTACAATACAATGTAAGAATACACGTATTTCAGAATAATATACTCAGTCGTAACCAAATTTTTAAACTTATCAATCAATATATTATACTAATAATTTACAATGGTTTTGTAATTTAATTTCTTATTTATTAATCTTACACCAATCATAGATATTTATCAGTTTGTTAGTATTAAACCATAATAATTTTCTTCATTTAAATGAACATTTCTTAGTCTCAATATCAGCTGAAATAATAGTTATTCGTCCTCAAATTACTTGAATTACTAAAGTAATGTTGAAGAATAAGTCTTCAATATTACTTCAGTTAATAAGTTAATATATTTAAGCAAGTAAGAACTGTGAAACTTTAAACCAAATGCATATCCTAAGCTTTTGCAATACTTCTCAATTCAAGTTCACATATGTGATTTAGAAAATGCTTACATATAATTGAAAAACGTTACCAATCAAATATTTTACTTTTGCAGGTATGTATATGTGTGTACATATTTTGTATTTAATATTCTTGTGTTTTATATAATTATAGATATAATAACATGGGCTCAGATGAGATCGTGAAAATCAACTCTAGAACTAATCTGCTTACGACGATAACAGTTCAAAATGATTTTTGAATAGAGAAATATTTAATGCAAAAATTTCAATGTTTCTCATCTTAATAAAATTGTTAATTCTATTTTCAAATAAATATATATTTTAATTAACTAATAAGAGGAAAATAATATTAAATAAAAGAAATTTTGTTTTTATGTATGTGAAATTTCTATTAAGTAAAATTATAAAAGTTTAAACACATACAAAGTTTGTAATAAGTCAAATATAGCATAAATGTTTTTGCGTTGATACTGATCTCAATAAGTTACCTTGAACACATAACAAAAAATTATTAGATATTTTAAAAAAAATATCTTTTAATTCCTAAATGACTATTTATACACTGATGGAAAATTGCTAAGGAAGGATAACACTATCCTCCATAGCATCCAAAAAATGAAAGGACGCAAAATGTGGAAAATTAGAATAAGTGCGGTATACAGTAAGAAGAAGTATGCGTATGTTAATTTTTTTCCCACGTCTGTTCATCACGTGATAACGTTCATAAGAGCTTTAAGGGTTTTGACGCGTATGGACAGTTGTTGTTTCAAGTCAAAGTTTTACAGGAAAGATTTAATAGACGAACTTGAAATTTTTGGCATGTCTTCCCGACATCGCTTAGATGATTTTATGCTTGGCTGAATTATTGGAATAATCGAAGAAGGGCAAAAAATAACAGACGTTGCATTGGAGTTTGACATCGCTCACGGCTTTGTTTCACGGCCAAGGAAGTCATTTAAGACTATTCGTAATGTGTAGTAGGCGGCACAGGGGAGTTCGTGTTAGAAGTACGACGCCTGCAAAGGACAGATATATCGTCCTGTCAGCAAAAAGGAACAGGCGGACCACAGCTCAGCAGGTGGCAAATCAGATTCTTGATACCCCAGGAATGCAGATCTCCTGAAAAATTGTTCCCAGATGCTTGAGGGGTGGAGGGTTACACGCCCGCAGACCTGTTGTGTGTGTCCTGTTGACCCCAGACAGCACCGTACTGTCCGTTTGCAATGGTGTCGTGAGCATCGCAATTGAACTGAACAGGACTGGGCATGCGTACTATTCTCAGATAAGAGTAGGTTGAGTGTGTCATCGGGTTGCAGACGCCAACTGATCTGGCGCGAGAGTGGTACTGCTGATCGTCCAGAAAATATCAAGGAAAGGGACTGATCCAAAGATGCATTAATAAAGTTCTACTTCCTCATGTTCGTCTTTTCCGTGGAGATGTCTGTGATAAATTTTTTTATGGACGATAACGCAGCATGTCATCGTACACTCGCTGTTCAGAATTGTCTTGTCAGCGAGGGTATTCAACGCGTCGTATGGCCATCACGTTCTGCAGGTCTAAACTCCATTGAAAATGTGTGGGATGCTTTGGGGAGGCAAGTTGCTGGTCGAAACTATCCTTCGACAAACAAGAACACCCTCATCCGTGCACTCCCAGAGGAATGGGATAAATTGCCTCAACAGCGGCTGGATAATGATGTGCAAAGTATGATCCGACGTGTGAAATGTTGCATCACATTCCACGGTGGACACATCCCGTAGTGATAGTGACTGACTTTCTTCAAGGTGCCTGCTGACTTTTAGATGCATTGTTCAATTTTTCCGTATGCAGTATCAAATGATCATCTTTTTTCTTTTAGATGTTTCAGAGCTTTTGTACTTTCCAGAACAATAAATATTCTTTATTCTAATGCTGAACAGTGTGGCAACTATATTTTATCCTACTAGGCCTCATGTCTCGCTTAATGTTATGCTACATTGCAATTTGTGATCCGTCCTTAGCAATTGTCCAGCAGTGTACTATTAAATAAAGATCTAACAACTCAGACTTGATGTTTAAATTAATATACCTTCATTCCTTTTTCTATATCTGAATGAAATTTTTAATACAAAGCAAAGAATCAATTAGTTTATGGAATCAATGATAAATGAATTAAAAACGATATTATCTGGAATTATGTAATTTAAGATATCAATACAATTTAAAAAAATCTGTTATAGTTTAAATTTTTTTAATACCACAAACTTAGAATTTTAGCGAAACAAATCAGTATATTTTTACGATTATATATAAAAAATATATAAATATGCATTATATATTTTTTCACTCCATGTACATTTTTATATTTAATGCTGAATACGAATCTGATAGCCTACTACCCAAACAATATTGTTATCCTTACCCAGAGCTAAGCCATAAGAGAAGAAATTTGATAGATATCTGGCAATATTCAAATGTTGATACCGAAAAGATCAGAAAAATCTGAGTTAAATTTCTTAACAAATCAGCATGCAGAAAAATGTAACGCAATATACACAACTGGCCATTGAAATTGCTACACCAAGAAGGAATGCAAATAACAGAACGATGTGTATTGGACACATACATTATAGTGGAAAGAACAAGTGATTAGATTTACAGGAAATTAGGATGTTAGATCTTGAGAAATCAGTACCCAGATCAGCCACCTCTGGCTGCAAAAACAACATTTATCCGCCTAGGCATGGAGTCAAACAGAGATTGTATGGCATGTACGGGAATCTCAGTCCATGCAGCTTCAACACTATGCCACAGTTCATCGACAGTAGTGGATGGTGAGTGATGGCATGCCAATCGCTCGGCAACCATTGACCACACGTTCTCAATTGGTGACAGATCAGGAGAACGTGCTGGCCAGGGTAACAGTCGAACCTGTTCTGTATCAAGGAAGTTCATGAACAGTACGGGCAACATGCGGTCGTGCATTATCCTGTTGAAACAAAGCATTAGGGAGGCCTCGAAGATAGGGCAGAGCCACGGGCCTTAACACATCGGAAATGTAACGGTTGCTGTTCAAAGTGCCGGTAATGCGAACAAGAGGTGATCGAGACGTGTATCCAATGGCACCCCATACCATCACTCCAGCAGATGGGCCAGTATGGCGATGTCCAATGCAAGCTGGCAATGCGCTTTCTCCACGATGCCTCCAAACACGGATGCAGCCATCATGGTCCTGTATACAGAACCGAGATTCATCTGTAAAGATGACGTGATGCCATTCCCGCGTCCAGGTTCGTCGCTGATCACACCATTGAAGGCGCTCCTGTCTGTGACGCAGCATCAATGGTAGCCGAAGCCATGGTCGCCGTGCAGACAATCCATGCTGCTGCAAACGTCGTCGAACTGTTCGAGCAGAAACTTGTTGCCTTGCAAATGACTCCATTTCTCGACTCAGGGTTCGTGACGTGGCTGTACGATCCCTTGTGACCATGCGGATAAGATGTCTGTCTTCTCTGCTGTTAGTGATGGGGGGTCGCTGAGATCCTGCATGACGTTCCATATGATTGTCCTGAACCCATTGATTCCATATTCTGCTAACAGTCATGGGGTCTCGACCGACGCGAGCAGCAATATTGCGGTACGATAAACCGCAATCCCGGTAGGCTATAATCCTTCCTCGATCAAAGTCAGACACGTGCTGATAGACATTTCTTCTTCTTACACGAGGCATTACAACAACTTTCTTTGCCGAAAACAACGTTGAAACGGAAATTGAGTATGAGAAAACTGCTGTCAAATCTCTGGTTTTATACACATTGTAGATGTCGCTACTGTCGCCTGCTTTGTATAAATGTGTTGAAAATCTAATCATTTGCATATCACAGCAAGTTCTACCTGTAATGCAAATTTCACGTCTGTGGTGTGCCGCTTTCCTGGTGTAGCAATTTTAATGGCCAGCAGTGAATTTAAATGATAAATGATATTAAGCCTGTCTGTTTTACTTTGTAAGAGTGATTCTATAAGTTACGTACATGCACGTAGACATCCTATAAAAATTTCAATCTATTGTAGAAAAGACGAAGAAATCTGCATAAAGTGTTGAAATTATGTAAAATATCCATTTGCAAGGTAAAGGGCTGTATCCTAATTTGCGTATAAATAATTTAATAATTTTTCCACCATGAAAATATTCTGTTTTATGAATTTAACATTCAGAATAAATGTATTTCAAATGTATTTTTATAAGGTTTTATAATTTTTTCATAAATTTAAATATTTTCTCAAATTTTCAAAGAAACATTACATTGTCATTGGAATCTGTAACTTTTATTATTTGAAAATTATATATTCTGTTATATATTTTCGTTAAAAATAATATAATATTTTTAAGAGTTGTTCTTATCATTAAATTTGTATTCTATGTAAATGACTTTTGAAAATTTTATTTTCACTTACTGATAAAAGTAATTCTTTATATTAATACTTATGAAATGCATATCGAATTACATTTAAATGCTACTCTGGCATTTAAATGTATTTCAAATTTAAAGAATTTGATAGGAAACCAATCTGTTTTATTGAAGCTGGTAAAATTTAGACAGCATGTACTCATTAATATTCATTTAGTACAAAAACATTTCCTTTCCATTTTGAATAAATAATAACAGCTGATAATTATTTATTTTAACAAATCATACCAAACAATTTAATAATTTGAAATGTTAGACTACATCTACAGTTTTTTCATGTATACTTGAATATTCGGCAGGATATTTCATAGATAATTGATCAAACTCTAGTGCATTAAGAGAACAAACCCTGAAACCCTCCAGTACCCACTCTGATTGACGTGTATATTTAAAGCAGAAATGCATACTTTTTATCCCATTGTTCAGCAATAGCTGTGAATAATCTAGAACTCCCAGATATTTAGAGAAAGGGCAAGACCATAAGGAGAGCGTTAATGAATACTCATTAAAATTGTCAAATCAGTTTTTTCATATCACATTTCAAACGATAAATCATTTTATATTCGATTTTTAATTTAGAATCTTATATCGCGATTTATTGTGAAAATAAATATGTATCATGTTACAAAAAGCTAGATATTCTACACACGTCTAATTATAATCTCTCTCTCTCTCTCTCTTTATATATATATATATAAGGTATAAATCATAAAAAAGTATATGTTATAATCATTATTTTACAGCAAATTATAACATAATAATCTTTTGCATATTACTTATTTAATGCTTGCATCGAATTATTGACTACGTCAATCATTTGTACAAACTTTCTTTATACCACAGAAAACTGATATTACATCCTTTACAAATTTACTCACTTGAATAAGCAAAATAAGCATTGATTTGGTTGGTTGGGTTTTATGGCGCAAAGTCTAAAATTGGACATGCTGCACCAGAAGAATTTTTTTATTTATTGATTTATAATTATTTTCATTGCATTCTTGAAAAATCCAAACAATATTGAAATTTTAAAAAACAAAAATAAGGGTATATATTAATATTAAAATATACATAAGTAAATTTTGTAAAACATCAAAAGTTTTATACGAAACTTAAGACTTAATCTAAATATAAACTTAATGCTCTTAAATAAGCAAATAGATTACTGTTGGATGGCTCTCCCAGCAAATCAAACATGGTTAAAAGGTCTATATTGAAATATTTAAAACGGTAAAGGTTAAAATTAGAGCATGAGATTAAAATATGAAGCACAGTACATTGCTCATCATACGTTTCTCACGAAGGATTTAATTCATGTAGAAATATATGTTGACGTGTGAAACACAAGTGTCCCATATGAAGGCGGGTCAATCTAACATCAGCACTTCGTAACGATAAAATTAATAATGAGGTGAGGGATGGGAAAATGGTATGTAGTTTATTGGTGACCTGCAAGTTTCACGATTCCTGCCAAATACCATATGTAAAACATTTTATAACATTTCTCGCATCTGAGAATAGAACAGATGGTAAAACTGGATCAGCTGCAGCCTTAGCAGCTGCATCTGCTCTCTCTTTACCATCAAGACCTGCATGGCTTGGTATCCAACAAAATACTATTTTATATCCCTTGCAAGCATTGATTTGAGTCAACGAGCAAAACCACTACATTTCAATTGCAAGAAAGGTTTTATTTGCCAGTGAAGAGAATATAACCTTCATCAGTAATTTTCATTTCCTTAATATTCCATCAGAGTTCCGCAATATATTAATAGAGGTATACTGAAATTTCATCCTAGAATCAATTGGAAATATAATTACGTGAGTTATAAATTATTTTTGCTCTCGAGAAATGTAAATTAATGAAAAAATAAATATAAAATACCATCATATTTTATTAACATAGAAGCTTTAATTTAGAAGATTTATCCAAGTATATAATTAACAAATGCCAAAATAGATAAAATTAGTATTAACAAGTGGTTGTACGTTGATTATGAATCGCTTGTGATGTTTCATTGCTCACGTCGTTTTCTCTCACACGTGCTGACATTTTTCCAATATTAACAACTGGATTGAACGTGATCCTTTCATTGCTGATGTCATTGTATTTTTTTATATTATTTATTATACGTTTTTTCAAAACTATTCATAAGGTTACAAATTAATGAATTCAACCTGGTTGATTTTTCACATTTGATGGAAATTCATGCCTCATTCATGGTATTTCGATTCAGGATATTTCTCGAATATTATAAATGAACTATAACTATTATGATATAAATATTATGTTAAAAATATTTCAAAATATATTTATTTGTGAAAAAAGATGAAAATAAATAAACATTTATTGCTGTAAATATCTGTATATTGCATTTAATATTATTAGGGAGATGCTTTAAATTAGTAATGAGAAGAATTATACATTTTTAACCAACAAAGGTCCACAAACTGTGCAGATGTACTAAAGAAGTTAATCTTTCCTTTTTATCTAACCTGCAGCATAAATTGCTGCCATGTTAATTAATATAAACAAAAAGGAATTATATTGCTGTATTTTTAAAACAGCAACTAAGAACAGTTGTTACGTGAAGAAACTAAATATTCGAGTTTGCTTAAAAATGGCGCATGATCTAAGTAGTGACCAAACACTGGAGTACCTACTAGTTTTACATACATAAAAGATCTATCTGGCTTCATCAGAATCATTAGAAAATAAATCATTAACTCACCCATATTAAAAAAAGACGCTTAGGAAGAAAATTCATTTTTTTAAATTTCTTCTTTCTTATCCCCTGGTCTGAATCAGACCAGGCCCATGTAATCTTCAGACCAGACCCATCTAAGAATCGAGGACAGCTCTAGGGCTGTATAAAAGTTCACGCTTTGAAAAGCCAATGCAGTTCAGTAGGTGTTCTGGACTGGCTTCGTTAGTATTGCACAAAGTGCAGATGGATCGCTTGAGAGTGTAGGAGTGTGGGTTCGATTCCCACCGTGGCCCTGGGTGTTTTCTTCGTTATCTTCTGTGGTTGTACATCTGTCATTGTGCTATTTATCCTATTATTGACGAAGACTTACAAGCGGATCTCAAGTATCAAGCATACAAGTCTGAATATATGTAATGTAATAAATAAATAAATACAATGCAGGTGGGAAAGACTTGTTTAGTTTCAGTTTTAAGAAGCATTCCGCTTCCAGTGGGGCCATCTTCATCCTTACTATCATCAGTATAAATTTGTACAGCTTCAGAGGGGTTGTTATTGATTTTTTTAATGTTTCATTTTTTTAAAATTTATTTCATGAGCGAACAGTTACAGATCTAGTGATCATATAATTCACACACATTTTATGACACATGTTGTTGAAGTTAAACAATTCAGAGATCTCTGAAAAGAAAAAACAAAACAGAGATAAAAACGAGAAAGAATCAAAAGTAGCAAAAACTACCGAGGCAAAGTCATCGCCTCGAGTTCTGTTTTTTAAAAAAAGTTCGTGGCCAAGCAAAATTTCAACATTGCAGTGTTAAATCCAAGTTCTGCCAAAAATTAAAATTAAAAAAAATTGAAAACTAGCTTTGCATTGCCACAAATATACGATAAAAAACACTTTTAATAATAAAAAAATTCCACCGGAAACGACATTGAAAACAAGCGATATATGAACTGTAGAAGTCACATGACTGCAATTTTTTTATTGATGAGGAACAATTATAATATTCAGGGTATTCATTTAAATTTAGATGATTTTTTAAATAAATATATTGAATTATTGAATATTGTACTATACTTAACCTTTAGTTAACTTAACTCTCTACACATGATATCAAACAGTGCTTGGGAAAACTATATGAGTGTTAGAATCCACACAGATTCAATATTATTCACCTGATGAACAACACTAGTAATGGTGAAGTGCAGTGGATGGTCAAACACACCATGAGTCATTTTTGTACATTAATACTAATAAGACTGGATCTAAAGTTTAAAGTAGATTACAAACCACGACAAACTTTAAACCAGAGTTGGGAATCCAGCACATGAACTGTTAAATTTTAGACAAGAGTTCTAATCATTCAGCTATCAGCATGGTAACCGCTGTGTAAGGATTCATCAGACATTTTAGTTTAAAAGATTATCAAATAGACTTTTATATAATACTTCAGTCGATTTGAAACAAATAACATGAATTAAATAGATTTTATTACCGAGCTGTGAAAATCATATGTGTAGTCTTATCATTATTTTATCATCTTCTAAAAATCATAGCTCCCAGCATTAGATTTATTCATATCTCTTCTTCAATTCAATCTGAAAAAATCTATTAGAATAAAATTGTATGACTTGACTAGGGGATTTAAAATATATCAGACCAAAAATCACGATATCTAAAAAATAACTAACAGACATTAAAAAATCTGGAACATTACAAACAAATGTTGCTATTACTTCAGACAGGAGCATTTGTTTGTCATTCAACTATCATTTTTCAGCACTCGTGTTTGTTCACATGTGCTTAAAAATGTGTGTTCACATGTTCAGTACATGTAATTACGTATAAGCTAAATGTATAAAATATATTCTGAAACATTACAAACCTCTATGGCCAAAGTAAAATTCGAAGCCCCAAACTATTGCAACAAGGTTCAGGGAATTAGGCATTCATTTTCTTTCTTTCTTTCTTTGCGAAGATTACAATTAACAAGTTTATTCCTTCTTCTTTTCCTCCTATACTCTAGAAAGTGTTAAAATGTTCTGTTATGGAATTTGGAAGTATTGATATTAGAATTATTTCATGTATGCTTTAAAGTATAAGGAAGAAAATGTAATTATTTCTTATTCCGATGATTAATATTCTGATTTCTGTAACAATCTGATAATTCTTGTTATAATATAAATACCTTAACAATATGAAATGTTTCTTCTATTAAACATTTGTTCAGTCATTTTTATTACTTATTGTGAGAGGCTATGGTAGCCTAGTGGTTAGAACATCGCCCTTCCAATCTGGAAGGGTGGGGTTTGATTCCCAATGCCACCAAAGACCCATCAAGTACATACGATATACGTGCTTATTAAATCTGGAATCAAAAGTCCTGTGGTCGGTCGTTGAGCAGTTACCATGGGTGTAATGGTCTGGAGAAAATTTCTTTCCCCTTCAGATCAATGTCAAAATTGAGGGAATGGATCCTCTGGCTATCTATCAGAGGAGTATAGTATCTGAGGTGCTTAAAGCAAATTTGTACTTTCACCTTCATGTTGCTCTGATTAAATGAACGATCTACTGTCTTTAATTTGCACTGCCAACGACAAAGCGAGCTTGGATTCTCCAAGTGCTGATGATCTCAAACAACTGATAATAAAATTTGAGGTGCTGTATGTTGACAGATTACAATCATAAAATAATTTTTGTTTGTATGACTAATTATGATTTCTGAGATTGACACTGTTATGGATGTACTTATTTAACTCCTTTACTTACTCCTTTACTTTTTAATGAAGATTTTGACATATTTGTATATTAACTGTCATAGCCAAATTGAATATGTTATCAAATAAAATATAATGAATTGTTCATATATCAAACAGGAAAAAAGATTAAAACGAAATAAATATTTAAATAAAAAAATTGAATTAAGGAATATTGAAACTATTTACAATATACTATTTTACTGATCAAGTAAAACATTTGAAACAGATTTCAAGGAATATCCTAGAAAATGATTTAGAAAGATGATATTTCCTTGTTAAAACTTGAAAAGGGAAGTTTTTTTAACACAGTACTTTAACCCATGATCTGAATTCACTAAGAAGTAATTTATTAGTTACATTGATATCAAATTTCATTTTAAATTATACAAAAATTACCGAAAAATTTATTAGTTATGAAATATTTTGTACTTTTTACTTGGTACTATCAATATTCAACTATAGAATTAAATTAAGATATAAGATAGTAATTACAGCACATTTACAATACAAAAAATAATTATTTAAAGATGCTATAAATTAAGATAATAAATTATGATATTACTTATACAATCTTATAATATAACTTTCTAGCTTAAAAAAATCCCAAGGAAGTAAAGTAATTTTATTTAGAATGATTTTAAAATTTTATTTTCATTTAACTTAACAAAAAATTACTTTACTTAATGTTATGTTTCAGTACTCAATACGAACCATATATCTTATAAATTTTCCTTTTCCACGTTTCTCAAATTTTAATATTATTTACAGTGTGCATAGTATTAAATATAAGGGTTGATGTCTTACTTTAAATAAGCTTACTTGATAATAGTTTCATCACACACAGAAGAAAATGAAATTATGATTTTAGAAACATTAAATGCACTGAAATATAAGATGTTTGCATAAAAGTGTAATTGAAATTACAGTTAGAGTTAAATAAAGAAAGAGTTTAATTTCTTATCTTTGGCAAACTATCTAAAATAAAAACTCTCAAATAAATTATCAGACAGGAAAATTTCCACAAAATTTCATAAAAATGGAATGATGAATATAATCTTGCGCTAGGTGCTAGAAGGGTTGACGCATCTTCTAGCATCAGGGTTGGAATACAAAATGTGTTTTCGAAATATATTCTAGTAATAATTTTAGAATTATAAAAAACAAAAGTTTTTAATTTTGTATTTTTTATATTGTAATGTTTTTTGAGGTATAATTATATGCATTGAAAACACTCGAGCAAATTCTCGGTCCAAAAAGAAATATATTTATTTTAATTTAAAAAAACCGTAATAAATGAAATGTTTTGAAAATGAAATGCGTTCAAATAAATTTTAGAAATTACTTTTAGATAAACAAAGAAATTAGAAGTTTTGAATTGCATATCTTTGGCAAATTATCTGAATTAAAAACACTTAAATAAATTCTCAGACCCAAAAATTTTATTTCATTTTAATTTCAATAAATATTTATAAAAAAATGAAATGTATTGGAATACAAAGCATTTTTGAAATATATTTTAATAATTACTTTTAGAAATATATTAAATGAAAGTTCTTAATTTCGTATCTTTAGCAAATTATCTGTATTGAAAATTCTCCAATCAATTCTCAGGCGGAAAATATATAATTTTTAAAGTATATTTATTTCAATAGGATTCTTTTGTAATGGAAGTTCTATTTGATTTACAAAAATTTTTTCCATAACTTAACAAAAAAAAAACAGTAGCACGTCTGTTACTTTAATTATTGAAATCTACTGTGAAAAACTTATTATATTTATAACAAAAATAATATAAAGAGACACAAAAATTACTAAATTAACTTGTACAGTACAAAAACGTGAACGTTTTGCCAGACCACTTGTAAAAGACGATGATAACTTATATTTTTGTTTTTTTCAGCAGACTCATAAACATTACCATAACTTTGATTACTGTTATGAAAATCTTACCCAAACAGTGGAAAAACCGAGCACAAAAGAGATGTTATTGAAAATGGCTACTCAAAGGTAATTCGCTTTATTCGAGTCGCGGAAGAAAGCTAATAAACTGCGGAACCAAAAAGTAAGCAGCCGGAAGCCGTGTTTAAGTACAATATAGTCCGTTAATCCTCCGAGGCAATCAACGTTATTGGATTTATTGCTTTCTCTCCTCCTTATTTTATGTGTGTGGTTTTCTTATGCAGACAATGCAATCAATGGTAAGTGCCTTGAATGAATAAACATCATCAAGTATAGAAGAGAAATACGTTACTCTTTTAGCTTGCGGCTGAGATTATTGGATACAGGAACTATTTATTACGGATATAAACTCTATTTTTTACCACGCAGGATTTGCTTTTCTTTTTTTTATTTCAAATTATTAAGAACTTTTAATGGCACTTTCATTTCTTACAAAATCTATAAAATGCATTTATTAGTAACGTTAAAATTGTAAAATAAAGTAAAATTATTTATATAAATAAATTCGAGGGCTCATGTTTATAGGCTTTAATTTTTAAATTTATGGCTTTCTCTCCTTTAAGTATATTTCATATATTTGATAAAAATTTAAATAATGCATAATTTAAATCGTCGCAAATGCATTGCAAAGTCATTGTTGTCTGCGGATTTTAGTATCTTGACCCACTTGTACCATGTTTTCATTTCAAGACTTGAAAAAATATTTTTGTAAAAAAATTCTAAAAATATTTAAAGCAATTCATCAGCTGATTAAACTTGAAAGAAAAAAAAAAGGTTTTGGTATTTTCTTTCAAGTTTAATCTGGTGTAGGAGGAAACTGAACATATAATTTATTCCTAAATGAAAGAAAAAATACTAATGAATATTAAGTTGAGGTATTAAGACACTAAAGACAACGAGCAAATTCTGTTTCACAATTATGGTAAAAATTGCAGTTTAAATAGAACCTGCAATATGAATCTTTCTATTGTAGCCTTGTAATGGATGAAGTGGTTTGGAAAATTGTGCTTAAAAATTTAGAAGACATTGTGTATGGAAATGATCCATGACGATCATCAATGATCTTATTTTCGAGTTATCAAAAGATAAGAGATGGAATAATTTATCTCGTGAATTTATTCATATAATTTACTATACTTTGATTGTTTGATGAAATACAATTTCTGAACACGTGTTTAGATATCTAAAGCAATATGTTTCACTTACGTACTTGTAATAAATATTTGACTTGCGATTGGAGAATCATATTAGTTACTTTGTTCGAGTTTTCTGGTGCAATTACTTCTCTACAAAAAAAGGTTTACTGAAGAACTCCGATTATTCCACTATACTGTGACCGGACTCCATTCGGATAATCAAAAATACAATTAATTGGATTTTTCAACAAAAGTATCCATTTTAATTAACGTATGTGTTTAAGAAAAGGAGAAAAACTGCATATTTTAAAGAAAAATATCTTTTAATCGAAATTAAATGAAAAAAGTAACACATTTATATATTAAATTATTTACAAATGCTGCTCATTAAAACAGTGTTGTAAATGAAAGTCACTGCTTGTTGAAAGTCTTGTTCAGAGTCAGCTGTTTCAGTGCCTTCATCCGTTTTCGGGCAGCCTAGTCGCGCGTCCGCTTGACTGTGAGAATTTGCATTTGGTCACTCTCTGCCTCTCCATCCACTTCAAAGCAGTTTAAAAGCCGACCAATGCTTCTATAGCTGATGACCCTCTGTCGGCGTTAACTTGGATGTTAAGGTTATTTCCTCGATACTTTCAATTAGTTTACCATCATTTGCAATTTGAATTCGAGTTTTTGACTCATAATCCATTTTCTTATATCTTCAGCAAAAACCTCTGAAAGTCCAGGAATTTTCAAAAAAATGTTTCTGAATTCCACAAGCAATGCATTATTTTCATTTTCTCCCTTCTGATACCTTTAATTTTCTTGAACATTTTCTGTTTTCTCCTTTTTTTTTTCCTTTTCATCTTCACCCTAATTTATTTTCTGAGATTCTGAAAAGGAATCGGATAGTTGGAGTTCTACTGTATGTAATTTATGGAATAATTTTCAAAACCTATGAAAAAGTTTCAGTGTGTCCGAAATAGTTTTAGCAGAATTAATTCAACAGAAATGAACATTTATCTCGGAAGATATTTAGTACAGTATAAGTCTAACTTCTTTGAATGATTAGCTTTACAACATTTTAAAAAACCATATAAAATTGCGCATTTCTTCTTTTTTGTACAACTTTTGGTCAGGCTTTCATTATTGGCCAAAATATTATCTACATAAATATTCTCACAAAATTGGCTATTCTAGACATATCTGCTTATTGGAATTGATTTACAGTGTGCATCTTTACGTACTTAGTATTAAGTTCTTTTCGTGTTTCAGGAAGGCAAATTATTATTTAAAATATTTACAATTCTAAATAATGGAATAATACTTATCTTTAGCTGGTAAAGATTTTTAAGACGTTTTACAGGACGATTTAAATATATTTTGAAATGCATTTTAAGTACTTTGTTTTATAATACAAAAATCAGTTTGCTCTAAAATATTTGAATAAGTTATCCTTATAATCTCTTATTAAAGTTGCACACTTTGATAACGACCATTACGACGGGAAAAATATATTGGTGAAATTATTATTAAAAAAAATACATAAATTTTACGTGTACATCAGAAACTTTTATTAAATTAGGGAAAATAAATTATCTATCATTTTCCATTTTTCACAAGAACTAACAATTCAATTTTTAAAATAATATAGCTTCATCAGGATAATATAAATTAATATGTTTTAATTATTAGACGTCAGTACAATAAAATTGTAATGGAAAGAATTATTACAAAGAATAAATGGAAGAAACATTTTTATTAAAGATTCTCAGAAGACGTATGCATCCATTACAAATGTGAAGAATTATTCTCCATGTCATCCATCAGCTTTAATTCAGTTTGCAACAATGTTTTCCTTCATGCGATAAGATTCTTAATCAACTATTACAAATGAATTTCTTCTCCTATATCAAAGGTCCTATTTATTTTTCCAAAGAACATAAATTAACCAGGAAACATTTTGTAAGCATTGTATCTGAGTTTTATCTGCTAAACCTAACAATATTTATTGTATTCTATACCAATAGTATAAAAGAAAGTCTTCCTATACCAAATATATGAAGGGAACAAATTTACCAGTGTTATTCAAAAGTCACATCCATCCATTACAAGGGAATCGAATCTTTCGCCATTTCATCAATCACATTCAATACCATTTGGAGTAATGTATTCCGTCATTCGGTTTAGATTTCTTTCAACTATTGCAAATGATTTTCTTTTCTCCTATCATATGTCGTGTTTACTTTCTCCAGAACATAAATTAAGGACTAAAAGAAATTACTCAAGCATGTTGAACATGATTTACACAAGAAGAACGTGAAACATTATACAAATACTGAAGCGATGTAAATATATCCGATGTAAAATATATTCCAAATTCCATGCTCTAGTCAAAATTATATAACGATGTTCTTTCAGTTTGTTCAAAAGAGATTTCAACCTTGGAAGTTTCCAGATTCTTTTCAGAGTAAAAATAATAGTTTAAGTTAAAATGTATATTTTTACTCAAAATCATTTTAATTGTAGGAGTATGAACTTAATTGAATTAATAGAAAACAATTGCAAAATTTTCTGATTTTCTTTTCAATAAGTTATCCTTTGCATTTTTAATTAAATTCATAATTTATATCCTCAATCGATTGCATTTTCATTTTAGATTTTAATTATTTAAATCAGAAATACTTCCAAATTTAATAAATTAAAGACATAAATCTTAATCATTAAGCGTTTTATTTGCAAGAAAAGAAGTGAAATAAAATATTTATGATTATTTTAGTATTTATAAAATGTAACGAAAATAAAATGTTTGCCCTTTTGGAAGATTTAAAATTTTTTTGAAATGGATATTTCAAATTATACTTAAATATGTTTGTATGAAATTCTATTTAAAAAAAATAAAAGGATGAAATTCTACTTAAAAACAAAAAAGGTATGAAATTCTATTTAAAAAAATGTGCTATCTTCCAATAATATTCAAAACTGAAAACATCATTATGAGTTTAAAAATAACAAAATTTTGTATATTACGTCTGTAAATTAAAATACCTTTTATTGAAAATAAGTCTTGATTGGCATTTTCTATATAAAATTGTTCTCTATTATATAAAAGTTTATTTTTAAAAAAATATGCTTAAAACAATTTCTTCAAACTTCTAACTTAAAAGTATGGGTAAATACATAATCTGTGTGGGATTATATTGATTATTTTTAAACTACCGCATTTATTAGTACTAAAAAAACTATTTAATATTGAAAGACAAATATACTTAATTAACAATCAATGAATTCTCTAAAGAGAGACAAGATGGTTTTATTACATATTTACCAAATTAAAAGTTACTGATAAATTTTCATTATCTTTTGAAACGCACATCAATTCCACACTATACGCTATATATAAATTTTATATTTTTTGGCAACTCTTTTGCAATTACATTAAATGAATCTGCTAGAAAGTTTTAAGAGAAGACAGCAAAAAGTCAATACATTCCCCAATCACTTAAAATTCATCTTTGTTGGTTATCGGTTTGCAACATATTATAAAAGGAATGAATTTATCAACCATTTTTCCTGTGGTAAATATAATTAATAAAATATTTTTCAAACCTTTGCTTAAAGTTATAAGCAATCAATAACCAGCAGTTTGAGAGAAATGTCATCAATTGCAGACAGTATTTTAAGGACGCCATCTAACATAATAGAAGACACAGGAGAGCATTTATTTGTCTATAACGGATTTTCAATACATTAAAGCAAATGGCGGGTGCCATAACGACACTTAAGTTATCGGTCGAAAACAAGAGGCCATCGTATCAAAAGCACTTGAAAGTTGCTTTAGAATATCAAGAACGGTGATATTTTAATATCGATTATTTAAGAATGGATAGGGGCTCTTCATTTTATGGTTCAGTCTCATTTCCTTTTGATTCTGAATAAATTATTGGGAGAAAGAAAATTTTTAAAAAAATGTGCTTCTAAAAGCGAAAAGAAAAGTAATTGATTTGCATACACTTTAAGCAGTTTTGACTCTTTCTGATATGAATCTAAGGATATAAATTACCATATAAATAATGCCTCATGAATATTGATCAATTTGAGCTTAAAAACTGATATGAAGTTAGAAGGAGCTCAGCGGAATGTTAGATTTTGTTTTTGATTGCGTTTTGTCGCCTATCCCTCGTACAAAACGCTTATTGCGACTTCGAAATGGGAAAATTCTTTTCAATAATCGTTACTTTTTATTGAATATACAATGATTACTTGGCTTATGAAGTGGATTTGGTAAATTGCAAATATGGATTTATTTAATCATAAAGAAAAGGGAAAAGACGCTTGTATTTTTGTAAAATAAATTTTGGAAATATTTTTCTCACTTAATTAAATATTTAATACGTAACATTCATAAAACTTAATGAACTATTGTAACCCAAGGATGCAATGTTTACAAAATTTTTATATTTCATATATAAATCCTGTATATATATATATATACATACATGTTGTAAAGAAGGGGAAAAAATCGGGTTTATTACTTTGAGAATTTTGAATGACCTCTAGAGTTTTGAAATGTTTCAGATGATTTAGAAATTTTTGAAGTTTTTTTTTATATTTATTTATTTATTGTATCAGACATTCTGCAAATAAATAAATGTCCACTTATTTTATGATTTATACTACTAAATACGTAAATGAAAAATTTTCGAGGAAAAGAAAACAATTTTGAGTTATAGCTAATTTAGAAAAACTTTGAAATTAGTTTTGAAGAAATATTTTTTTTCTATACACGACTTTATGAATTTATAACGACTGAAACATGGAAATTTAACATTTATTTTGGTTGTCCTGAGAAATATATTTTGGTATTTTCTACTAAATCTTAATTTCTTATTTTTATTATTTTAAGAAATATTTTTGTTTTTGTCTATACGAAACCAATCAACTTCATTACTTAAAGACAGAACAAACATTTGTTGCATATTTACGAAGATGAATTCCCATCTCTTCATTTATATAAGGCAAAACAATCCATTGAATAAAAGTTAATTGGTTGAATTTATTCACTAAAATTTCCCAGTATTCTTTAAAATTCTTGATTGAATTTTCGCGGTTAAATAATTCCCGGAAATGTTACATCGTTCTCTCTCTGTATATATATATATATATATATATATATATATATATATATATATATATATATATATATATATATATATATATATATATATATATATATATATATATATATACATACATACATATATATATATATATATATATATATATATATATATATATATATATATATATATATATATATATATATATATATATATATATATATACGATTCTAAAGAAATATCACACTTTTTATGCAGAAGGAAAAATAATATAACGCCAATTCGTTGATTTTAATGGCTCAAAAAGTTATTTTAAATCTAGTTTACCAATCAAAGAATTTTTATATGCAAAAATTAACTAAAAAGTGATAACCATAGTAAGCAAGCTAAATTTTGAACAAATATAAAATTCGTTGGTGTAAAAAATTGTTTGGTGATAATTTTGTCAATTAAAAGAATTATTACGGTCACAAATCGTCAAGGACAAATAAATTCAAATACAGTAAAAAGTAATTTTGTTCAATTGAAAAAAGGTACTTTTCCATTATACTTACGCAGTCGATCAATTGCTAAACTGTTTCCGCAAGAAATAAACATCGGTGTTTAATTAAATTTTGTTAAGAAGTGATATTTATTTAGTGTGTAAAAAATGTAAAATATTTGTATTATTTATAAGTAGTTTTTAATTGCGTCAACCTATTTAAGTTATGCATGCAAATGGAATATTTACAACAATAATATATGATAAATTTCTTGCCCGTAGTGGCGAATATATCAGTATAATGGAAAGATATATATATATATATATATATATATATATATATATATATATATATATATATATATATATATATATATATATATATATATATATATATATATATATATATATATATATATATATAATAATATATTCAAGTGTTCAAATATTTTAAATAATAAAATTTTAAAGCTCAACTAAGTCTGAGTAATTTCCAACTTCTATTTCTATTTTCTTTTCAGTTAGGTCTTCCTGCTATAATTTTTATTTACATTTTTTATCATTATTTTATCAGTTTTCATTGAAAACACATTATCATTACAGCTGTAATCTTTCATCTGATAAATTTTTTATCTTGATCCACTTTCATTCGAGACATGCTTTTTCTAAAAATATTTTCTCAAGTTTTTCCTCGTTTATGTTTAATCAAACTCCTCATAAAAATAACTGTATTATTTTCATTTAATTTGTCTTTAGTAAAAATGCAGATCAATATTTCCTTCAAGATAAAAATTTTTGGTCTTAATATTGAGTAATTTCCATTGAAAACTTTCTTCAAATGATTCCACATTCAAAATGCAGTAATCTGATGTAGTTTTTAAGAATTCCGTTGGCTCAGAACAAAATACAAATTTATGTTTGTTGCTACTTATGACACTTGGAAAAGCCAAGATCGATATGCCGTTGCCTATGTAAATTTAAGTCAGTATGGTCAGAGCGTCTATTGTTTAACCAGAGCACCACGAAGGTGAAAGTACGATTTTACTGTAACTCCTCCGATAGATGGCACCACCAGAAGAACCACTCCAATTTTGCCACTGACCTGCAGTGGGATGAAATTAGCTCCAGACTATTTTACCCATGGTAACTGCTCAACGACCAACTCAGTACTTCCGATTCGACAGATTTAATGAGCACGTATTTATCTTGTACTCTGTGGGTCTTTATGGGTATTGGGGATTTAACCCATACCTTTTGGACGGAAGGCCGATGCCCTAACCATTAATCTACCATGGCCCAATATACAAATTTATAAATGGTGTTATTCTAAGGAAATATATTTAAGATATTTAACCCTTTTATACTTTATATACTATATTAATGTACCATTATTAATAATGCAGAGATTAAAGTTAGCATAAACTAAAAGCAAAAATTATTTCCAAATAATTCTATATTTTAATATTAACTTTTTCTTCTAAATGTAAATGCTTTCAGTAAATATCCTGAGATTACTTTAGAATTAAACAAAAAAATCAATCTTGTATTTTATTCCAATATTTTTATTATCCTTCATAAAAAAAGCAAGACGAAATGATAAAAAGCAAAGATAAAATAATATGATACAACAGATATTAAATCTAATAACTGAGATTGCTGCAGTCTATTAACCAGATATATTGATATTTCTCCTCAAATTATATTATCAAGAGAACATTTTGTTGTTCTATCTTCTTCCTACTATCTTACGGGAGAAAGAGAATATTGAGATATTATTTTTATAGTCATGATTGAAATATGATCCTATTGCATGTAACGTGAGCGTTGCGCATAAATACACTCTAAATTGAATTTTCCTTTAAAATTTGAAAGTAAATAAAAGTTAAAATATTGTTTTTCATAATTTATACGATATTTTTCAACAAACTTTATATTTTATAACACTACTTTTTTTGTAAATAGGAAAAATATTAGGTAAACAGTTTTATATCCTTCGGAAATTTTCATACTTTATTGAATGGGAAAAATCATATTTTATTTGATAACTCTTTTATCTTAAAATAATAAAAAAATCTACGTCATTGCAAAGTTATTTATATTTTTTAATTTTACAGTTTTGTTGGATAAAAATAATCTTTCTCCTATAAAAATATATTGCTTCCAGAAATATATAAATCCTTTTTTTCATTATAAATTTTTAAAATGACTATTATAAAAATTTTAACAATTTTTTCTATTTATAACTTAATGAAGTTCTTATTTGCGCTTAATTATTGTCTAGCAAAATAAGAAAATTAATTTTTATCACTAAATTTTTTAAATGCAAAATAGTTAGATAGATTTGGAAAAAATATGTAGCCATATAATATTTATTTCTCGTAAAATTGCGAATGAAATAATAACACATATATAATGAAAGTATATAAAATGTTATTTAAAATACACCGTTTAATTACGATTAATATTTTTAAAAAGACATGATTCACAGACATGAAACTAAGACGAGAAGCCGGTTACAGTTAGTTTATAATTGTATAACCAATGAATGCTTTTTGTGATAAGCAAAATATCATAAGATTGATTTTAGCTAAGTTTGATGAGATTTAGGAAAAAACAATAGTTTTTTAATTAAATTTAGAGTAACTTTTAATGAATTGATTGAAATTTAAACCCATTTTAAAGTGGTATGATTGCATGAAGAGAATATCATCTGAATGAACAAATTCCCTCATCTTAATGATGATGATAAGCGTTCAAATATAGAATAAAAAATAAATGGTGAATGATTCTTATAAAAAGAGTAATGGAACAAGATGTGCCATATAAGATTATGTAAATAAAATTACTGGGAATATAAAATATAATAGATAGACAAACTTAAAGCAAGCTACATTTTAAACGGCATACTGCTAGCAAGCGACAAACTCTCAACAAATATACACCGTCAACATAAATATATGATCATAACAGCTTTAAGCAAATGGAAAGTGGGCTAAATACATATGTAAGCCAAATATAAAACAAAAATATGAAAAATATCACCTATTAATGAAAATAGGAAAAAATGAATATGTTTGTGATTATTCTAATTTATATTTTAAAATAATTATTCTTTGCTTTCTAAATGATAAATACCACGTATTTATGATAATCTAATACGCCATCGAATCTAATGCGCATCCCCATTTTAAAACTTTAAATAATAAAAAAAAATGTTTTTATGCGAATGTAATGCGCATCAATGGTATGAAGAATTTATTGAATCTTATTTTATACAACAATGGATTTCTATATAAACCATCAATCAATGGTATGATAATTTTGTTTAAATTTTGATACCAAATTTTATACAACAATGTATTTATATAAAAAGTAGCAGAACATAGAATTAACCTATTAGTGGGCTATTGTTATGGGAAACAATCAGTGTTAATTACCACTACCGTATATACGATACCTAACGTAAAATATTGTTACAAATTTATAAATAATGATTATATTTTTCTTAAAATATCTCAGACAGATCGGAAATTCTCACACTTTGGGCAAAAATTGCGGTATTTAGACGTGTTGTAGTTTAAAAGCGGATTTCCTAATGATTTGGCAACTTGGCGACAGTTGGCGAGATTCTTGGCGACTTGGCGACTGTTGGAGAGATTCTTGGCGACTTGGCGAGAAATTGATATTTCTGGAAACATTTATCACCTAAGCTCTAGGACCAATATTCTTCGAGATAGCCTAGAAGCTTCCAGAACCTTGGCGAAATTGGTAGATTTCTCCGCCAAGTCAGGTATAAATACCGCAGCCCGACATGGAAGAGTCAATTTTGTGAAGACAGTCAGTGAGTGAAGGCGAATAGTTGTGACTGCTAGTTGTTCTCTGTCTGAGGTATTTGAGACCTGTGATTAGAAGCTGTTTCTTATTATATCTGACGAATTATAGCTGTATAATTGTGATTGTTACAGCGGGAATTTCGTTTATCTAGTGAAGTTTTTACGAATAAAAGTCTTGTGTTAAGTGGTTGCTTTATTCAACTCTCAATCGACACGAACCCGTGGAGCTTGGTACAATATGAACATGAAATTAATCGTGACATTTTTATCTAGCTAACAGTTTCTACAATCAGTGATTAATAGTAAAGTCTTTATTCACTAATATTTTCATCACTAGAATCCTTTCAGCTCCCTTCGTCAGAAGCTGATTCATTTCTTTTTTCCTCATCCTCATCGTTTCAGAAGACTGTCATTCAATGAATTTGAAATGCAGCATTTCTTGAGAGATTTCACAATCATTGGTGCTTCGTTGCTCTTTCAGGCAAAAAAATCTAGAGTGCAACAAAAAATGTGCGGTGCAGCACGCTTAATTTCTCCTGTCGGGGTCACTTTACTGTTTGGCTGTGAAAACCATTTTTCATACTCCGTCTGAAAACACCCTTTAAGAGGTTTATTTATACTAACGCCCAGGGGTTGTAACACTGGATCTTGTGACATTTGGATCCTTACTGATAGTCGTAGCTTGATTCAGTACCTAAAGGACTAGAGTTAGAGAATGTGATTTTGTGGGCATACAGATTACCACCACTCTTAAATATCTATCCAAGGGTAGGGATGTCCACTTTGAGTGGATTCCCTTAAACGCTAACATCCAAGGCAATGAAGCTGCAGACATCTCGGCTAAAAGAGGCTGCTCCGAGTTGCCCAACAGAGACTGCGCACTCACTCATAAAGAAATTTTCTCTATCAAGAAAAAAAAAAAGAAGGTAGGCAAGTCTGGCTCACCCCTCCCGCCCATCCTTGGTTCAGCAGAAGGTACTGCATGAATGTATTGAAAATCTTGCAATTTATACATACAGCAGAAATTTTTTTCTGGGATTCACTTGAGTACACGTGGATCACTTAATTAGCGTCATTAAGAACTTTAATGAGTTACAGTGATCTACTAAAGAGAAGGAAGAAATAAAATAACTCCATAATTAAATATGTGTGTGCTGAGATATTCAGTGCTATGAATATGTGTGGTTAGATATATGTGCAGAGAATCTGCGCTGAGGATTCAGCAAACTATAAAAGTATGTTTCAACGTCCTCCCAGTTCTGTGATGTGATATGAAGCTGGTACATTGGGTGCAGACTCAACTCATTAGTCGATTGCATCATTTTACAGTGATTCAGTTTATGGAAAGGTTGGGTAGCCTTAGAGGCTATGGCCAGAAAAAAATCAGGTGAAAAACTGTAGCAAACCAGTTGACTTCACACAATACTAATAAATGAAAAATTAAATAGATTTA
This sequence comes from Latrodectus hesperus, assembly GCA_037975125.1. Lineage (NCBI taxonomy): Eukaryota > Metazoa > Arthropoda > Arachnida > Araneae > Theridiidae > Latrodectus > Latrodectus hesperus. Next base: position 31,838,971 of record CM075860.1, on the reverse strand, counting down.
TGAAAATCGAAAACACGAAGATGTCTTAAAGGTGAAAATCTGAGGTACATGAGAAAATTTCACCTTTGGAGCGCATTATTTATTTTCATACAGGAGAAATGCTGGTATTAATGCTCATGAAGGGCATAAAGAAAACAATATCAATTTTAATGTTTTTTAAAGAATACAAAAACTAGTTTTATATAGTTTGGGTTATAATTATAAGCATTTATAGAATCATTTTATAGAAAACTATCCAATAAATAATCCAAGTTTCTTATTTAAGAGGAATTCAAAATAGACGTAGAAATTTCTCCATTCATCACAAGAATATGTGCCATGATTCAAGAAAAGTAACGCAGCTGATTTATACTCGCAACTCTTCATATTTCAAGCTTATTGGAATTCCCATTCGTGGACTTACTATGCTTTCAGACATTACAAAATAAATTACCAAAATTTTACTTTGCATGAAATATAGCTTTAAAGATTTTAAGCACAATTTTTATACTGTTATACGTCTAAGTACGTTGGTGTGATTTTTCATAGTATGCTGGCATTATATGTATATTTATGTATATTTCTAATAACAAAAACAAAAAAATGGTATAAGATTTTGATTTGAAGTTTTAGATAAATATAATGTAGATGTTTTTAATTTAATATATTTTGTGAGATAAATAATTAATAATTATTTTTTCATGGAAATTTATCTCTCACTAATTTTTCATAAAACCTTAAATTTTTTAAGCAATTTTCACACGTTATTTCAGCTACATGACTAGCCCATTTTGAAAGAATCTAGTAATTCTTTCCTCGAATGTAAAATAAAATTTAAACATTGAAGTTATAAACTTGTTTATATACAAGCCCTTTTTATAAGAGTTAGGCAGTTCATTTCTACTTCCGTTTTCTTGTAATGTTGAATTCAAACTATAAATTTAGGAAAATTATATACTAGAATTAGCTTTCCAATAAAAATATTTTTTGAAGGCAAAAGGTATATTCTTAAAATTTCCTATAAAGTAGTCAAAAATTACTGTGAAAGAGAAAATCATTTTAGTTGTGTTCCACATTCCCCTACTTAATATATAGTGAAGAATGCAAACTGCCTATCTATATGCATATATTTATATATATATATGTATATATATATATATGTATATATATATATATATATATATATATATATATATATATATATATATATATATATATATATATATATATATATATATATATATATATATATATATATATATATATATATATATATATATATATATATATATATATATATATATATATATATATATATATATATATATATATATATATATATATATATATATACATATACATATATATATGTATATATATATATATATATATATATATATATATATATATATATATATATATATATATATATATATATATATATATATATATATATATATATATATATATATATATATATATATATATATATATATATATATATATATATATATATATATATATATATATATATATATATATATATATATATATATATATATATATATATATATATATATATATATATATATATATATATATATATATATATATATATATATATATATATATATATATATATATATATATATATATATATATATATATATATATATATATATATATATATATATATATATATATATATATATATATATATATATATATACATATATATGTATACAAACACAAGATTAATCATGCATTTGCAGCAAACCTACAGTCAGGAAATGAATCACAAACATTAGAAAATTAATCTGCAAAACAAAACGTACAACTGACTTCCCAAGATAAATCCAAAAGATAAGCTACAAAAATTGATATCAATTTCATGTGGCCCATAAGCCTTACTGATAAAGTGTCTCCATAATATTTATTAGGGCGTAGCTCTGAGAAGTAGAGCATGTGAAATAAATGATTACAATCAGTTACACAAATCATCAGTATCAGACAAAGCAATTTTGACATTTTCGCGAAGTAGCTTTCGTCTCCTGGGAGCAATTTCTCACCTGAAATCGGAACATATATTCTTTGGAAAGACATATTTGAAAAAAGAGATTTTACGATCTCTTTGTATTCATAGAAGAGAGACCAGCTGATAAAATCTTCTCCAAATCCCTGATTTCCTTACATTTTCAGGGAGTACGGTATTAATCTAGGATTCAAATTTTCACTTATTTATGATGATATTTATCTAAATTCTAAAAGATTAACATCTAAAAATCATATGCTAAAAATGTTTATTATTTCATACCAATTCATAAAGAAATGCCATTTACTATTTCAAATAAATATTCACTGAAAACTGATTCTTGGGATTTATGTAATTGATATTAAGGAAACACAGACTTATAGACTACATAATCTGAAAATGTAAGAATTATTTTATAGCGAATTCATATAAACGATCATATAATCTGAAAAAAATAATTAGAATTTTTTTCCCATTATACTCAATATAAAACACTTATTCATTTTGAATGCTAACGCACGTAATTCATTCAAACAAAAGTAAAAAGCAACTAAATTGTTAGCTTATTTAGATATATATTTCAGACACAAGAATGAATTAGTATAATTATCAACAGTCAATATGCTTTATTATTAAGTGGTTGATTTTAGAACTGAGAAGAGACAATATCAAAATAGTAAAATATTATTGATAAACTTTAGTCAAAAGAATGTATAGATATCTACAAAAATATTCATTTCTTTTTTATCTATCATTTATACATTGCTTAAAAATGAAATTTTTTAAAAAAATTAAATATGCATTATATATAATATGCATTATATATGCATTATAAATAAATATAATTTGCATTATATGTGTAAATAGATGTTAAAGTTTGAATCTCGAATTAATAATGTACTATGACCGATTTTTAATGATTGTGTTATAAAGTATGAAATAATTTCTTGGTATTGGATAATTTTAGATGTATATACTGGGACGTGGAGCCGAGCTGGCAGCCGAATGGTTAGCGCTCTTGCCTTCGGTTCAACAGCTCGTGGGTTCGAATCCCACCTTGGGCATGGATGTTTGTAGTGGTTCGGATTCCACTTTAAACCGTAAGGTCCCGGTCTAATTAGCCCTCGTGTGCAAAAAATGACCGTTGAGCGACAAACAAACCAAACCAAGCTGGGTCGTGGAAGTTTAGTGGTTGGAGCATCTGCATTTCATCCGAAAGGGTGGGGTTCGATTCTTAATGCCAACAAAGACTGACCGAGCTCATGCAATATACGTGCTCCTAAAAATAACTAATGGCAAAACGAGCCTAGCTTGCCCAAATGTCATAAGATACGCAAGCAACAGATTTATATTCAAATCTGTATTTAAAAATCAATGGTGAATTTTCAGATGATACAATTTGAAAACTTACACTTCTTCTTTACAACATAATATTAAGCTTTATATTTTTGTGCATATGTATTGGTTTGCATAAGTGTAAAATAAAAATATGTATTTTCTAGAATAATAATGAGGCACAACATTTTATTGAATTTAATTAGAGAAAAATAGTAGAGAATGTTTTTATATATTAACAAAGAGTAAAAAATGTCTAGCCAAAGAAAATGCATTTTTATGTATTTCTTTTTTTTTTTTTGAATAATAATTTATAATTGTAGCAGCTGTAACTTTAAAAACATTTAAAACATTGATGAATTAAAATATTTATTTACATTTATTGATTTTTTTATATTTTTTAATGTTTCAAAAAATATAATTTAAGAACAATATCATATTTTTTTTACCATGAAATTGATTATGCTTCATGAATGTTAAAGTATATATTATAATATTTTCCCTACCTAAGATTTTAAAGCATGAAAATTAATTAATTATATGTAGCAGGCTCTATATTTTTGATAATATAATTACAGGAGAAATGATTTTTTTATTGCAGTTGAATTTAGTTTTTATTTTACTTAAATTTCTTTGGTGTGTGTTTCCTAACAAGAAAAATTATGTATGTAATCAATTATGTGAGATTTCATTTCCTTTTTTTGAGTATCTTTCTTTGCAAAGATATCAGTAAACATCAAAGTTATTCATTTTGCTCTTTATATACTTCAAAAAACATTCAGTGCACTAACAATGTATTTCAATGTGGATATATTTTAATTAAAGGGAAAAAATAATAAATCAAAAATTAAAATGTTTAATTTCCATGCATTTTATTATTTCTTTTAAGAAAATTAGAAACATTAATAAAATTCACTTTACACATTTCATTAAAGACATTTTAGAATTATTAGTTGAATTTCAAAAATTTGAAATTAGATATAAAATTGCAATATCCCGGTTATTCCTTTCATATCAACAATCAGATGTATTAAAATTTTTAATTTTGCTTCTTTACTAACAATTTTATTTCATAACTAATATTGTTATATATGACACTTGGACAAGCCAAGCTCGATAGTCGATGGCTACGAAATTATGTCAGAAGGGTGAATCTTTCGTTTAATCAGTGTACCACAAAGGTGAAAGTAGGTCTTTCCTCTAACACTTCTCCGATAGATGGCGGCACCAGAGGATCCCTTAACTTATTTTTGACATTGATCTGAAAAGGGAAGAAATTTTCTCCAGGTCATTACAATCATAATAACTGCTGAACGACCGACCACAGGACTTTCGATGCCACAGGTTTAACATTCAAGTATTTCATATATATTCGCAGTAGGATTTGGCTGCATTGGAAAATGAGTCCTTCACCCTACCGGATCGCAGATGTTCTAACCACTATATATATAGGCTACCAATACATATCTATCTATCTATCTATCGATATATATATATATATATATATATATATATATATATATATATATATATATATATATATATATATATATATATATATATATATATATATATATATATATATATATATATATATATATATATATATATATATATATATATATATATATATATATATATATATATATATATATATATATATATATATATATATATATATATATATATATATATATATATATATATATATATATAATATATATATATATATATATATATATAATGCATTGTCATAAAAACGCATGAGTTTTCTGATGAAAATACCGTTGAAAACATCTCAAAGATATTTAGTAGCGTGTCTATTAACTGCAACGCTTTCTTTAATTTCAGCTGAATGGCTATATTCTATAACAATTCTATATTTTTGAAGGAAATACTATACATATATTTTTATTGCAGATTGTCTATTCACCATTGTGGACAAATAATCATCTTCAATCATCTATATAATATGAATTTATCATCAAGAAGTGAAATGCGTGCTTAAATCCATCTCCGATTTTAGAAATAAACATATTTAGAGCAATTGTGTTGTTGTTACTTATTGCACTTTGACAAGCTAGGCTCGCTTTACAAATGATTATGCGAATTTGAGTCAGTAAGTGTTTGTTTTTACTTTAACCAGAACACCACGAAAGTGAAAATACGACTTTGTTCTAAGCTCCTCCGATAGATGGTACCACCAGAGGATCCACTCCTTCAATTTTCCCTTTGATCTGGTGGGTGATTAAGTATACTGTAAGCCATGACACCCATGGTAACTGCTCAGCAACCGATTCCAGGACTTTTGATTCTACAGATTTAATGAGCACGAATAGATCGCATGTACTCGCGGCACAGGCACAGGGAGTTGAACTCCAGCGTTAGGGGCGGAAGGCCGATGCTCTCAGCACTAGGCTGCCACAGTGAGATCAATTGAGGATTTTTTAATGATTCTGATGGGGTCCTTTTTTGAGATTAGATGACTTATGAAAAATCCAATGATAGTGACAATTTTTGCAATTATAATCATTCATAAATAGTTTTATATATGATGATTATAATCTGTCTATATTTAATGCCTTCTATTTTTAATGTCTATATTAATTTTGTCTATACTATTTTTAATGCATTCTATCTATATTTAATGACTTCTTATTGTTTTATGGACTCAACGATTATCATATTTTAATATTTTCTATATGGCAGAATACCTATAATATCCTGGAATTACCTGGAAAAGATTCCGACAATAGTTTTCTTGTATGTTTTTTAACCTTAACAGATTTGTAACATCTATAAAACCCTTTGAATCATCTGAATAATAGATTCCAGATGATCTTTAATAGATGTTTTAATCACCTAATCGTAATTGCAGAGACTGAGAATTTTACTTGATTTAAATCTAATACTCTCATACCAATTGCATACTTTTCCTTTCTAAAATCTATTCCATTCTAAACATTCATTGAAAATAGCTATTATCAGTTTTTTTTAAACTAAATTTTTTAAATTTTCTTTTAAAGATTAATTGTTAAAAATCATTTTTCGCACAACAGTAAAATATCGATAATTAATTAACAGAAAAAAATCTGATATCATTATGCGTAAGTTATTTCCTACGTATTTATTACACATATTTATCATGAAAAAAAGCATTGGAATTTTTGAGAGATCAATGACCATATAGAGATATTTAAATTATTTCAAAATGGTGAAATTTTTTGATAAATTAACTTTTACGTGATACTTTGACGTAGATATATTAAAAAAGTAATACAGAGATTGAAAATATTTGTGTTTCTACAAGGTATATTTACAAACTTAAAAGTTATTCCTAGAGCTTACTTAAAAGTGTTAAGTTTGCAAATATGATTTTAAATGTGTAACGTTATACATATAATTTGTATGCATTTCAATATAACTCATCAAATTCGTCTGACATTTTTTCTATGAATGTGAAACTATATGAATAGTTATTATCTACAAATAAAGTTTAGCTATGAATGAGCACAATAATTTTTTTTATGACTGATCAACATGATTCTCACTTAGTTGCATCCTCTAAATTCATAATTGTTTGTCTCTTTAAGCTTTTATTTTATTATTTTAGCACTTTATTTCTCTCATTCACACACATAATATTCCATCGATTCCACAGTTATACAGAAGAGATTTTATATGTTAATCATGCTGTATGTGATTTATGAATGGATTCTCTGACGTGTCATTTGTCTTTCAAAGAAAAAACTGCATATAATCTTATTGAGTCTTATACAGGGAATATGTACTCAATGCAGTTGATTGTCAGTATGACGTTTCTTACTCTCTCAGATGATGAATTACTTTCTTTAAAGGCATGACAGACTTGTGACGTATAGATGTTTCATTCATCCGAGAATACATATTTCATAAATGTCCATCACAAGAAAAAAAAACCCATTCAAAAAGACAAATGTTCAAATTTATCAGAAATTAGTTATAAATCAGTAATGGTAGTTATTAGGTCAAAAAATTAAAAATGAGTTTAATATTTTAATTCATAGTAAGTGTATTTTTATACAATTACAGTTATTAAAATTTCATATTATTGATGTTTGTACGATCCTATTAGATAAAAATGTAACTATAAATCTTGTTGGGACAACATAAGAATGCCTAATTTTACTTTTTGAAAATTTCTTAGTTACTTAGAGAAACTTTAAATAAAATATGCATTTATATATTTTTTTCACGTTCTTGATTTCTATGTGGAAAAAATCAATGAAAAAATTATAAAATGTTATTAATAATGATTTGTAGCTACTTTAATCATATATTGTAATACATTGCACAGATGTTTGTCGAAAATCCTTTTATTTTTTCCAAAAATGATATCTTTATGATGTAATTATTGTCGCAAATTTTGCTTCATTTTATTTGATTTTCTCTCTCGAATCTCTTATAATTAATCACTCAAATTACTGTTGTTTTATGCACTTGTAATTATTTATGAGTTTGCCATATTCACCATTTTTTTCACAAGATCTTTTACAAGCTTTATATCAGTCGAAGATGTTTGTAACATATAAATTTCAAAACGATACTTTGACATGATTGATTCAAAAGATTTGGAAATCACTCATACTTTTTTGAATAATTGAGGGAAGAATATATATAGCAATTTATTAAGCTTAAATGTGAATTTCTGTAATGAAGGGAAATGGTATATTCTTCTTTATAAAATCTTAAGTACACATTATAGGTATTACATGAAACAACTTATTATCATAAAAGTTGAAAAAATTACTTTATGTTCTTTTTTCCTTGTGAATCTTGATATATACGAATACTAAACATATAAGTGAATGATTGAATATTAGGTAATATTATAATTAAATTATGGTTTTGCTGGTATATTTCAACAAACACTGATAAGACCTAGGGGATTAATGGTACCTAGTCGAAACCATTAAACTTCAGGCACAATTGATTTCAAAACACATTTATTTTTTTATTACTGCTATTTGTCTATCGTGTGTAAAGTTTGATGTCGTATAAAATGGCTAAATTTTGCTCAATAATCATATTTACATGAAAAAGGCAAAACTGCAATTTTCTTTTACTTCAAGTAATTGAAAAAATCTTCATTTTATTCTTGTAAGGAAAGTCTAGTAAAATTTTCTGACTTGATTTCTGCGTTAAAAGTCTGAATGCATTATATTATTTTATTTCACTTGATTTAAAGTGTAATATTGCAAACACATTTTCAAATATTCTTTGATATAAATAAATTTATTATGCCATTAAATCGGATATTAAATTCTTATTCATACTAATCAAAGATTGAATATTATTAAAATATGAAGTGAATCTTCCGAATGATTATTCTTTGTGAAAGAAAATTAGTAATAATATATCTTCCTAATTATGTATTTTGATATTTATAATAAAATTGACAAACACTCTTTAATGATGTGTGGTTTGAAGTTAATGACTAGATAGTTAAAATTTTATTTCTTTCAGTTTCAGTTATTATGTCATTGGGTTATGCAGCAATAATAATAATTTCACATATCAAAAATTTGTATTAACGACTACTTTACTCATTAAAGTTCATTATCGAAGAAATAATACGAAAAAGTAGTAGAGAAGTAGGATAAATGTAACATTACTTAGATCTTATGAAGTACATGTAAGTCATAAATTATTCATTACAAGACATATATATATATATATATATATATATATATATATATATATATATATATATATATATATATATATATATATATATATATATATATATATATATATATATATATATATATATATATATATATATATATATATATATATATATATATATATATATATATATATATATATATATATATATATATATATATATATATATATATATATATATATATATATATATATATATATATATATATATATATATATATATATATATATATATATATATATATATATATATATATATATATATACATATATATATATATATATATATATATATATATATATATATATATATATATATATATATATATATATATATATATATATATATATATATATATATATATTAAATATATATATATACATATATATATATTAAATATATATATATATATATATATATATATATATATATATATATATATATTAAAATATATATATACATATATATATATTAAATATATATATATACATATATATATATATATATATATATATATATATTGTTTAATACATGATTTTAAAGCCTTTTCTTATTCTCAAACATTTTAAAGAGGAAAACTCAGAAATGAAGAGAAAGTTTAATTATAAAACATTTCTATGATTCTATTCCCCATAAAATAAATTAATTTCAAGAAATAATTAATATTTATTCTTGAAGTTGTTTAAAAATTACAAAGCTTAGTTAAATTTGATCATGTAAAGAGCAATATTAGTAACAGAAAGGTAAAATTAAATGTTTTTCAATTATTGATGATCGATTAATTTAAATCAATTCTATTATAGAAAATATTTTAAGTGACATCAAATTTTAATCGGAAACGAAGTAAGTCACATTTTTATTTGCTAATACATACACCACATATTGTATTTTCCCAAGTGATACAATCCTTCTTATTTGTTAGAAAAGAGAGAAAATATCCAAAAATGATTGTAGTAATTAATGAATAGTAATTCAATTTCTAATATTTGAAACAAACAAAAATATATTCGTGAAATTGCATGCATATTTGTGAAATGAATAAAAAATAATGAAATTTTAAAAGCAAATTTTGTATTCTATTATTTACTTATTCTTTGCTAATTTACTTATTCTATAACATCCATAGTTTCCACACAAAACTCTTATGGAAAGGATTTATCTGGATGGATAGTTGGAGATGTTTTGAGTTTTATTTCTGATGGCATATTTAAATAAATGCGAATTACTGCAAGAAAATTATCTGCAATGAATATTGAGATGTTTTATAGCATCTTTCAACAGTAAACGTAAAGTATGGGATTTAAGATTATTGTTTTGTGTAAAAAAGTTATGTTGGAGAATTTATTGTGATCTCTCTAAACTATGATGTTTTAAGTTTTTTTGTTTGATATTCAAGTTTGTTTCCTTTACCAACTACAATTTTTTCCTGTATTAGTTTCAAAAAAATTTTAGAACTGAAATCCAGAAAAAGAACATACTCAATATCAGTCTTTTCCAGAATTTGTGACCAATTTTCTAACAAATATTGAACTTTATTTTACAAATATTATTATATTTTAAATACAGATGAGTTTTTTCATCCGATTAAAGAAAAATTGAATACGAAACCAAATGCATTAAAATTTTCTTAATCATTGTGAAACATCTTTTTTAGATAAAATCATTTATCGTACATTTAAAGTTAAATTAATATTTTATATTTGCCATTCTATTTAACTCTCTTTTAATTTATTATATTTTGACTCTTAATTTATTATATTTTGATTGTAAACCTCTTTTATTATGTAGTTGTCATGCAATACAGCATTTATGCTGCCTGTTCTAGGTCTAATTTAATAATTAATCAGAGGTCTAATTTAATAATTGTTTATTAATTTAATAATTTAATAAACAGTCCATTTTTTAATGGTACTAGGGATTAAAAATTAATTTTTATATACAGGAAAAATACTTTGCATTGCTAAGTATCAGTATTTTTATTAATATATTTATAGTGATGTAAATTTATTATGTATTTTTTATTAATAATCAATAGAAAATACTAAAAACTAACATTTTCAATTTTGGAAAAAGTTATTGTTTGCTTAATAAATTGAGTAAAACAAATCCTTAAATGATTAAGCAATAAATAGATATTTCTTTGAGAACATGTATTCCGTTCTTTATATTCCAACATTTTTGATTTTTGTATACTTTTATGTGCTATAGTTAATACTTTATTGACTAAATTGAAAATTTAATTGAATATAAGAAGAGCTCGAATGCGTGACTAAAAAACATTGAATTTCAATCAAAAATGTAAGACCCTTTTTAAAAGTATTTTTGTGGTGTACAAAAAATTTATATTCTATTTAATTCTGAAGGTTTTTTATAATGTTATGTTATACATTATAAATTCCATCATAAAAATAAAAAACATATTTAAAAAGTAATATCTGCTGAAGAATATTGCATTTTTGAAAAATAATATGCTCTTGTGATTTGAAACAAATCTTCGATATATTAAAGCAGTTTAGAACCCCTGATAGGTACTTGAAATATTCTAAAAGCTGAAATCATAATATGAATATCCCGTGAAAAGCTTTCTAAAGTATTGAGTACTGAGAGAGGGAGATATTATAATATTGATTTTTCAACTAGTGATGAAACAGTTCATTTTATGATGTTTGTCTACACTTTAAATTTAAAATAATGTATTGAAGGTAAAATATTATTAAGCATTTTATAAAGTAAAAAAGACATTTTAAAATAGTTTTTCTCTATTATGAAATGAAACACACACACAGGTTCATATATATATATATATATATATATATATATATATATATATATATATATATATATATATATATATATATATATATATATATACATATATATTTGTGTGTGTGTGCATACATACATATTTAGGTGATACATTGGGTATAAAATCATATTTATGTATACTGCTGGCCACCGTAAAGGAAGCATACAAATAACATGAAATTTACAACATAAATTATCGGAGGTGACACATGGAAATGAATGAATGAAATAGCACATCACGCGTGCCTGTAACGCCACTTCAAGTGTTATTTGAAACTTTTAGATTTCGACGATTTCAATTCAGCAATTGTGTTTTCTTATGGATAGTGCCGAGTATCTAAGCTCGACAGAGGTAGGATTGTGCCCTACCGAGATTGTGGATTATCTTTCAGAGAAATCGGTTGTCTTTTTGAAAGAAATCAAGCAACTCTAATGTGGATATATGATTGTTGGATGCAGAAGAGTACGATAGAGAAGAGCAGAAGAGTAACGTGTGTTGGATAGCATCCACCTCAGTACAACACTTCACGTGATGACAGGCAAATTGTTCGCAATGCAGTGACGGATTGTTCAGCCACATTACGAACCATAGCATAGCACACTGAGTCTGCAACGCATCATCCAGTGTCTATACGTGCCATTCGACGATGCTTTCAGCAGCGAGGTCAATCCACAAGAAGTCCATTGTTTCATTTACCCTTGGCGCAGAACCAAAGAAGTCAATGCCTCTAATGGAAGAAAGATGTGAACTGCAGAATGGAATGAAATTGTCTTTACTGACGAGTCACGCATCTGCCTGCAACACCACGATGGTCACATTCAAGTCTGGAGACAGCGTGGAGAGAGAATGTTGAACAGCTGCGTTATGTACCGCCACGCTATTCCTGCCTTGCTTATTATGGTATGGAGTGATATTGTATATCACTTCTGCACTCCTCTATTACGCATTATCGGTACCTTAAACAACCAACCTACATTTCAGTGGTGTTGCAGCCAGTTATCCTTCCTTACTTTTTGGGCTTTCCCACAGTCGTATTTCAACAGGATAATGCGCGATCATACGTAGTACACATTGTCCAAGGGTTTTCCTTATATCGGCAGATTAAATTGCTCCAATACCCGGCTCACTCTCCGGATCTTTCACCAATAGAAACCATGTTATCCATGGTTGTTCAATCATTAATACATATTACATCACCAGCTGCCATACCCAGATCAACTTTGGCAACGTGTGGAAACTACTTAGTCTGCTGTACCCCAAGAACACATCCAAAAATTCTTAGAATCAATGCCGAGACGTATGGCAGCGATGATCTCCAACAATGGCAGATACTCTGGCTACTGGTTTTGGCAGGAACCACACTTCATAGAAATCTATAAATTTAATTATTTTATACTTGGTCAACATGTTATCTACAAAATAAATTTTGTTGTGATATCTCTTGTCTGTCTTGGTGTTACAATTTAAGTAGTAAGTAGTGTAGTTTGAAGTAAGAAGGTTGAATAATTAAGTAACTAAATCCAAATATTTATTAAATCTAAAGAATTAGAATATTAAAGGGGCTAAGCAAATTTCAATATAAGGCGTTTCGTTATACAAGAATCCATCTGGAAGTAAGTTCTTTTGAGATATGTGTAAAAGAAAAGTCAGTCAATTTTACTCATTTTCTACCTCAGTGGCAGATTATTACTAAGTATCAGCAATCACATTTATATATTATTAAACATAAATATATATAGCACATCAAGTTACCGCACCATATGTGATATGGCTATAAGTATGTATATGAAATGTTCTCTTTTATTATAAAGTGCTTTAGTTTAGGTATAAATTAAAATATGTCTCATTTTTTTTAATTTACCCAAAAAACTATTCATGTTATTGTTTGCCTTATTTTGATTTATTTATAACTCAAAAACTATTATATACCAAAACTTTAAATCTGTGTCATAGATACTACAAAAAGAAGTAATATGTTTTAACTTCATATAAGGTTTTAAAGACAACATTTTACTACTTACTCAAGAAAATTGCCTTTTTGATTCTTAGGAAATCAAATAATTATCGAAGTTCATTCATCTTATTACTTGTTTTGGTATTTGTCAATTTATTGAAAATAAAATTACTTAAAACTTAAATATGATCAAAATTTAAATATGAAAAATAATTAGGGATATTAAAAATAGTACCAAACTTAAAGATGAGATAAGCGAAAAAATTTGGTCATGAATAATTTAATATTCTTTATTAATTACCATAATTTCTGATTAGAATAATGCAAATTTTTTAACGGGTTCTGAATCGTTTTTTGCATAAAATATTTCAAACACAAAAAACATTCTAATTTAATTTAAAATTCTGGAGATACAAATGAAGCTAAAAGTATGGATATTGCATACCTATCATTCTAATTTTTCAATATTATTCATTTTGATGCTCTCAAAATTGAAATTTAAGCTTTGTAAACAAAAATAGATAACTTTACATTCTCTAATCTGAAATTTCGTTTCATTCTTATTTGCAATTCTTACATTATAATGTTTATAACACCATAACAAATCTCAATATTTTCAAATTATTAATGACGAAAGAAATTCAAAACTTCCTTATGTATATTTTGTTATTCATATGTTTTCAAGCATTTTTGCGCAGATTCAGTATAATAAAGCATGTCAAATTCTAATTTGCTGACTTTGTTTGCGGATTTTCTTGTTTATCAGGCAACGTGGTTTCAATTACCTTATAAACATTGAGACAAGAATCCGTGTCGTTCCTCACAATACGACATTGATGGGAATATTTTTTAGTCATAAAATAATTCTGAATTTGGAAAGTTGGGTTACAGCAGCTGGTGTTCCAAAATTATTTTAATTATTTCAGGGAGATTAATAATTTTCTGAACTCATTTTAACTTAACATTCTAGCGTCTTAGCTTATGTTTCTTAAAATGATCTAAGATTACACTAATTTGCTAAATTCAACTTAGAGCAATGGAATTTGTGCATGCACAGTAAATGTTTTTAAGAACAAATTTAATATTAAATATTTTAACTTCAATTAGTTTATTTTATAAATTTAAAATTAATTGGAGATACAATATTTAAATATTTAATTTTAAAAATCTGTGTTCTTAAAAACATTTATATATATATATATATATATATATATATATATATATATATATATATATATATATATATATATATATATATATATATATATATATATATATATATATATATATATATATATATATATATATATATATATATATATATATAATATATATATATATATATATATATATATATATATATATATATATATATATATATATATATATATCTATATATATATATATATATATATATATATGATATATATATATATATATATATATATATATATATATATATATATATATATATATATATATATATATATATATATATATATATATATATATATATATATATATATATATATATATATATATATATATAACACCTCTTAAAGTTCAATCTTAATAAGATAAGCAAGTTTAAATTATGGGCAGTCCAAAAGTAATACAGAAAATTTCAATATAATGTGATCAGAATGAATTATTTTTATTATTCAGTAGTTACATTGAGATTACGGTAATATTCACTATCTTTTTAATGTATTATTAAATTTCAAGTATAAATATTTATTATATTTCAAATATTTACAATATATTTTTCCCCATAGTTAATATATTCCATTATAACAGTTATTAAATCATTTAAAATAAGATTGTTTCAAAAATATTAAAAAAAATGTGAGTTATTTTATTTTTTATTTTACAAATGCCAAACATTAGCGTTTAAGCTTAGCCTCATGTTCAGAAAGTACGGTAGAATTACTTAAAGGCTCAAATATCATTAGTTGATTAGAGTCACGCAAAACATAGTTTGGGGAATCCACCACTCTCTAAAGATGGTCCTGCAAATAGTCATGTCCAGTCAGTGCTTTAAATAGGCCACCGCAGTCCAAATTGTGAGTTACTACAAATAACTTTTATTTTATTAAATATTATATAAAAATACTTGTTTGACAGGAAAAAAATTAAAATAATTATTTACTTAAAACTTTTTAATGTAAAATGTCTCATTTTAAATAATCTTTAATTTTGTGCTTCAATATTTACATTTCATTTCCATGAACATTGTTTTCATGAGGTGTGAGGTTTAAGATCTATTAACCAAAACAGAATGAAAAATATTTCTTAGTTTATTTACAATAATATATATTTCTTCAGATCAGTACGGTTAAATAATTAATGTCGCCTTTTCTCAAATAATTTTAATTAATAAGTACTGGTATTACATTAAAGAAGATGTTCAAATACATTGTATAATATTCATATTAATTTAGAAAATAACTTAAATGAGATTTAAATTTCGAAAACAGCAAAGCTAATTCATAGCAGGAGACATTTTTTAAATACATATTAATTGTTTAATTTTGGTTAATATTTAAGAATATTTTTGTTTTAATTGAGAAAGTATTTTTGAATACAAATATGACTAGCAAACACACATTATTATTTATACAATGTAAACAAGATATTTCTTGTCAGTTTTGATAACTAAAAATAACATGATCTACAGAATCATGCACCATTCTCCAACCTGTCCTTAGTTGCGTAATCCTCTGGCAGAAGTCCCGAGGATTTTGAACGCAAATTTACTTCATTGGTAAAGAATTTTCCGTTCTTTTACTTAAATTTATTCATCATTCTGAAGGAACAAAACTTGCAAGCCAATTTTAGCATTTTTCATAAACTTCTACCCCTCCAAAATAAAAAAAAGTATTTCTCAAGATTTTTTTTATTGAATAACGTGGATATCATCTTAAATAAAAATCGTATTACACCATTAAAATTCAGTAAAATACTGTTTCATGTATGTTCGATATTTACTCTTTCGGCTATCAATTTAACGAATCATTTCAGTATTTTGCAGGAATATCGTATGATATAGTTCGATATTCCTGCAAAATGCTGGAATGCAAAATTTAATAGCGTATGATATAGTTCGCATAAAAATGCTATTTTTAATGTGAAATATATCATATGCTATTTTTAACAAATATAATCGCTTTGGTATGAAGCTAAGAAGGGAGCTTGAAAAGTGTTTTCCACAGATTTTTATTTTAAACTAATAAAAAGGACGCCTTATGTCAAGTGAAATATTCCCAAACAGTTGCTTAGCGATTATTCTTCAAGATGTACATGATAATAGATTTGCTATTGTTTATTTTGACAAGCCACTTCAATATTTTAACTGCGTATCCAGAGAGATAAATGCTTGCATAAGAGGGTTTTCTTCCACTTGAAACATAGGTTATTGTAACAGTTATTGATGAATCACTTTCAAAATTAATTCTAAGCTTTATAAGCTTATAATAAGGATGTAGTCATTATAATCATTATCATTATTTTAGTAAAATGCATAAATGTCCATAAACGTTTACCCTATAATATATTAAATTAATGTCTGTAGAAGTTGTTGTTATTGATTGTAACGAACATATTGTCTTAATTATTATTGTCTTGTTAATGTCTTTGTATTGTCTTGATTATTATTGCTTTATATGTAGTGAATATATGGTCTTAACTGGTACTATGAAATAATGTGATGATAAGTTTTAGGTTTAATTTTAATAAATAGTTCTAATTATAAAGAAAGAAAGAGTTATATATCCAAAATATAAATTATTTTAAGGTACACATATAATTATCATTTATAATGTCTTGTAATATATATAATATACAGTGCATATAATGTACAGAAAAATACTTATACTTAGCGACAAAAATGTCTGATATAGGTTGGATTGCAAATGTATTTATAACTATATTGCAAAAGTATTTTTTTAAAAAAGTAGTGATGACAGTTATTTCAAGATTAATGTATGTCCTTACAAAGAAAACAGAATGTATTTTATAAGCATGTAATGATTTTTTGATACAGCAACATCTTGATAACCTATCTTAGTCAAAAAGACTTTAGAAATCACATATGTAAACTATTTTGTCACATTAAAAATAAGACGTTTAAGTATAACAGTACAATAAAATCATATTTAAACTAAATTTGAAAGCGAAAAGTAAGAATAGAGTTTTACATAGAAAACTTTTGCTGTATAAGTGTGTTGATATTTTCTTGCATAGTAAATTATTGATTAGTTACTTAAATAGTTTGTGAAGTAAAAAAAAATCATGTGAGTTATAAAGTCTTATCAAATAGATAATTAAACACTTAATATTTATTTTAGAATTCTTTCTTTATGTTTTCATATATCTCTCATATTTTACAAGTTCTTGTAAAGCTATCATGAATGAAGATTACTAAAAAGTAAGATAAAATTTAAATGTATAAATAATTAAAATAAAAATATACAAGTAACTTTTAGTTTCTTTCTTAATTATTTATTCAATTTACTTTATTTATTAAACACACATATTGCTGAATATTGATTGTAAACTTGAAATATTAAAAAAGAAAATTTCTGCATAATTTTGTTTTCTTTACATTTAGATTTTAAACCTGCTTTTTATAGAAAAATAATTTCCCATCTCTCAAGTGCCTTATGACTTCAAAATTTGTTGGAAAAATATGTTTCTTTACTCTGCCATGCTAGAATATATTTTTGCTTACGAGTAACTTGTTAAATATTCATGATATATTTTTCTTAAAAAAAATCGAAAATTTATCTATTAAACTTGACATAACACACTTAACAACATAGAGCGGAAAGGAAATTTGAATATGAGATTTTTATGACATTTTATTTACAAACTAAGAAAGTGCTTAGTTTGAAACTAAAATTGTTTTTTTTCTAATTGCACAGAAGTTAAAAGCAAAATCAGGTGTTATTTTATAACTTCAAAATTTCTTTATTACATAATTAATTTTACTTTTAAATCAATTTCATTATTTCAATGTATCAAGCAATTTTTCTTCAAAATAAAACATATTAAGAACAAATATAAATTTAGGAAAAAAAAAAAAAAAAAAAAACAGATTAAGAAATACTATACATATTTTTAAGAACAAAATCGCTGCAAAAGTTTTCATAAATAGCATGAAATTATGCTTTTTATTGCCGGAACTAGTAAAGTTTTAAAAATAAATTCAAATATCATTAAAATTAATTACCAAGAAATAAGTTTTAGAAATATTTAAAAATTCTAATATAATTTAATATATATTAAATTTTTGTTTGAAAATATATTAAATTCAATTTCTATTAAAAATATTTACTTATAATTATAAATAAAATATATATTCGATGAATTATATATTTATAAATAATTTATTTTAATTTTTTGATTCAGTGTGTTTAAATAATTAGTGTTTTCTTGTTTTCTACCTCATAGCTAAGAAAACGCTAACTAAATGTTAAATACTTTCTTTTGCAGTTATTTTTTTCTGAATAAATCATGTTATTTCAGAAAATAAGTACTGCATTTAGGTTCATTAATATTAAACTATTAATGTATTTGCTTTTGAATGATACATTAAAGAGTAAACAGATTAAGAAAAAATCCTGAATAATTTTGTATGGAAGAATTTGTACACAAAGCCAGAGATAATTCTGCATAGTAATTCTAGGGCATGACAGAGTTAGTAAATTATTGAATAATTTTGTATAAGAATTCATTCACATGACTGAGAATGTTTAAGCATTATAATTTATATAAACCAAACCAGAAAAAAAAGAAATGGTTTTATGGATAAATTATTCACCGTAATACTAAAATCATTCAATGAACTAAGTTTTTTAAAAATATTAAATATTATATTTTAACTATAACAGTATTCAGAAATTATTGTTATAAGTTTTTAAATAACGAACTAACTTTCATTAATTTTTTAAACTATATATTTTACAAAAATTCGTTATTTGCACTCTCGTTACGATAATCAAGGCAAGCTAGTATATAATTTAGTAATCCAATGTACCTAAAATGTGAAATGGATAAATTCTTCCTCTGTTGATAAGATCAGAATTTTAAAATAGAAAATGGGAATTGAGATGAGAATCTGTTGATTTGGTGAAGAAATGTTGGTCCTTTGGTTGAAAATTTCATCTCAGTATGTTTTTTGAGAAGATTATTTGTATGAATGCAAATTAAGATGAATAATGTTTTTGCTGTTCCGCTTGTTGTTTACCTCCAATTCTGACCGTGAAGTCAGACCACATTCAAGAATCATCTGACCCTTGAAAAGTTGAAGACGGAAAACTAAATATCTGCCTAAAGAAGACCCAAACATTGCAAGAGGTGCTTATCGAAGGCTTCATTTTGTTCGCATTTTGGTAAAAGATGAAGGTATTTCTTACCCTTAGGATATGTAAGACATTTCCGGTGGCTGTTGCAAATGTTTTGGTCACATGAGAATGATAGAGGTAGATTCAATTTATCACTTCTGATTAAGGAGTGAGAAGAAGGTACCAGCCAATCCTTCTTAATTTGGAATTTTTCTGGAAAAAATTCTAGGAAGATCTAAGGAAAATGGAATTGAACGAGTACAATCCTCTTTAGTAAGATTGTATGCCATTTCGCTACTGAAAAACTTAATGGAAAGATATGAATCAGAGGAAATTTTATGTATTTTCTATTGTAGAACATTTAAAACTGGTGCAAATGAAAACATGAGAAATATATCTTATGAAAGTAAATTAAAATATAGATAAAGGTTTTTTTTAACATAGTGTGTAAATGGCCTTGCCCCATGAGAAACAAACATTTTATTTCCATTTTTATTTGCAAATTTTAAAAATATATATAAATATTATTACTCCAAGAAGATTATATAGGAATTAAGGATTTAAACACTGCATATTTAGATAAATAAATTTAGCACCATGTTTTTTTACGTTAATTAATATTTTTATAAACATTTATTCCAAAGTTTTTTGTTACGAAATTTATTGCTTTGTATAAGTTATATATTTTATTATATCTCTAATAATTTTTTATGCAAAAATGTTTCTAAAAATCAAATACTTATGTTACAGCAGTGACAATTATTTCAAATTGATGACGAAAGCAGCAAATAATTATGTTTCAGATATTTTAAAAGAATGCAAATCTGATTATAATTTTAAATTATTCAGCAATATTATATGATAAACATTTTAATATATTATCAAGGAGAAAGAGGAAAACTATATATACTTTGGGAAAGTAAAATATTTTATATATGTATAAGTATTATGTTGGTAAAACACATTTATATGAAAATTTAAATTATTCATTTAGAAATCATCATTAAATTCTTTGGAATAATAGTGAAAATTACTGCAAAATATTTAAAATTAAAATGTGCGTAAGTATTTTGAAATTCATCCCAGAATCTGAAACTCTGAATAAAAATATAATTCATCGAGAAACTTTTTCCATAGTGTTTACATCGGTATATCAGGAAGAAATATGAATAATTTGTTATCGTTCTACATTTGAAAACTTGTTAAAATAATTTTTGGGATTAATATTGTTCTTCAATTTTACCAAACTTCTTTTGATAAAAACACAAAAATGCCCTTGAATAAAACATAAATCTCTGTATAATAAATGCAATTAATTGTAAGCTTACGCTCATTCAGTCAAAGCAAAATCTGAAAAGGACAACAAAAAAATCTATTAAAGGTTTTTGTGTAAAAAAATCTAAAAATATATTTGAAAACTTGATTGAGATATGAGGGGGTACATGGAAATGTTCGCCACTGAGTTAAACTGAAAATAAACAGAGATGAGAAGTTACTTTCATGTATTTGATTAACGGCTTTGTTTGAATAATAAAACTCTTTAGAGGATTCCTAAAAATTGCATATAATAGGAAATTGTTGATATGAAAATTCAGTGAATTAAATTACTTTTAAATAAATGTCGTTGTTATTACTTATGACACTTGAACAAGCCAAGCCATCTATGCATTTTGATAGGCGAATTAAAGTCGGTAGGGTGTGTCTTCCGTTTGACCAGAGCACCACGGAGGCGAAAGTAAGACGTTGTTCTAAACTCCCCCGACAGATGGCACACCAGAGGATCCACTCAATCAAATTTGACGTTGATCTGAATGGGGAGGAAATTTTCTTCAGATCAAATGTCTCCACCTTCCGGACGGAAGGTCATGCCATTCATACTCGGCTAGTGCGGCTTTAATAAATATATTTAATTGAAACGTATCAAATAAATAAATAATAACCCACAGTAGCATGATGGTAGAGCAACCCTCTTCTGAAAGAAGTATTTTCGATTTGATCACAATTTCAATTGAACAACTTGGGTTAGATGTTCAGCGTCAGCCTAAGTGAGTGCTATTGATATTTTAAGGTTTCTTTTCTAGTGACATGTGAAAATTCTACACTACTTTTGAAAGTAATTTCTTTGGAAATTCAGGTAGGGGATTTAAAAAGTGTGTATAGTATTCTTTGTTCTTTTTTCTAGTATGCGGTATTTAGTAAATAAACTAACTCTTAGTAATAGCCTACTGGTAGCATATTTCTCTTCAAAATTAAAGTTCCGACTTTCATTCAAATTACTTTTCAGCAATGGGACAAAGTAGTTGATTTTCTGCTTGCAAATATGTAGAATATGCATTTGAAGATTTATTTTTTCGTGCTTTTGATTATTAAATATGTGTTCTTGTCCACGAAATGACTTTTAAATAAACTAGCGTCGGTTGTTCAAATACCTTGCAAAAACTTCAAATTCTTTCTGCTTTCTTATTGGTGTCAAAGCAAATAAAATATGGACTGAAAGATTTCAAGTGAACGTGGAGTCATGTGAATAAAGCTAGTGTTACTAACTACAGTTTGATTAAAAGTTTCTGGAAAAGAAAATTTTTCGTGCAAAAGTTGCCTTTCTCGAAACAACAAATTGTCTACAGAGACTTGCTGAATGTTGTAAAATAATTAATTTTTAATTATTATGTATAATTTCTAATTATTCTATTAATATGGATAAAATAATAATAAAAGTGAAAGTTGTATTACAGAAATAAAAATTATACCCTTAAATTACACAAAATTGATAGTGATCACATAAAAGTAGGGAAAACTGTTATAGGTTAAGTAACATAGTAAAAAATAAGTACGATATTTGTATGTATTGCAATGATACTAAATGAATTAACAGGTTATTACAATAAAATAATTATAGCCAATTAAGGTGATGTATAGATTCATAAGTCGCCTAATTACGAAGTTAAAATTATGAAAAAATAATCATGCAATAGTTTAGAATTGTAGCAGAAAATACAATTTTGATTAATAAAGAGATTAAAATTCTCTTCAAAATTAAATGTGCCTTACAGAATAAAATTTCAGTAGATTAGATCAAAACTGTAAGTTAAGAAGTAAAAATTTTCATTATTTATCTATTAAATCAATAATTTATAATACTCTAGATATTTAGCTTTTGATAACCTCCTGTTGCTGTACAGTGTTCCAATTATCGTCTGGAACGATTAGACTCCAAGAAGTTGTTGATAGGTAACTTGTGAAATAATGTAGAAGGTTTTCTTCTGAGTTGCATTTGAAAAACTTAATTAAAATAAAATATTGAATCAATAAAAATAGGAAAAAAATTTTCATGTTCCACAAAAAATAGAAATTTAATTTTTGATTCAGTTAAAGGAATTCCAGTACCAGAATAATTCAGGTTTTCAGCTTTTTGCTGTAAGGGACCATAGTATTGCTTGATTATTTTGCTTCGGCAGAAATATTGTCCTTATTTGAATTTTTGGAAGTTACTTTTAATTCATGAATTCAACTTTTAGAGAGAATTTTGTTTTTCTTACCACTTGTGAAGTTTTTGCTTTCAGTTTATCCAGGATTCTTCGTACATAATTATGCAGTTTTCAAATTTTAGGACTCATTTCTTTGTTTAATTGGGTCATGCACTGAAACGTTACATAGACGATAACAATTTTGCGTCCAACATTTTAATATTGTTTTTGAATTTCATTTAACATCTTTGTTTTGATATGTATTACTATTTAACAAAGGTTCAAATTCATGCAATTGCTTTGAGTTTTGTTCGTTACTCGAGAGTGATATCTTACTTTTTTTCTCCCCTTCCCTTAACATTGTTAGAAAGGTGTGACCTCATCTCGTTCCATTCCAAATAATTCTTCTGGATTTTTCTCGAATGATTTCATGATTAGCCTCTGGTTATGTAAGATAAGCAATCTAAACTCACACCTGAGAGACTTAATATTTTTAATGTTTGGCTGCACTACTTTAATTTTTATAAATTTTAATCAAACACTGATGCAAAGGACCGGGTGATTTCTGTTTGCTTCTATTAGCAACTAAATTAAATTATTAAAAGTAACGAAGCTCTCTAAGAAACCTAGAAGGCAGTGATAAAACCTATGTGGTTGTGTTATACTTATAGGAACGCCTTAGTTAAAAATTCTAGTTTTGACGTTTTCCCTTATTTTGCAAAACTTATTAAATTATCTTGACATTTTTTGTCTTGATTGAACTAAAATTGATTACTAACTCTGAAATATAAAAATTGTCTAGTTGCTATAATATTTGAAATGAAAACAAGGCTGTCTATTTAAGAAAATAAATTCAACTTCTCCTTAACAATTGTCTCTTTTCATAACCAGATATGTCAAGTGATAGAATAGATATTTTATTAATGGCTTTTCTCCTTCTTCGAGTTTCGTCGCTCCTTTTAGAAACCTGTACACACATCTGTCAAAATAGATCCTTGGGAGTTTTCTGACTTTCCTTAATTGAACCATGAGGATATAGTCTTCTGTCTGATAAAAATGCTCTTTCAAATAAAATGCAGTGTATACTAAGAGAAACCACATAAAAGTTTCCATTGGCATTTCCAAAAGCAAACAAATAAGTATAATGAGGCATTTAATTTTATAAAATTTTTATCGTGGTAGCCTAGTGGTTAGGGCATCGGCCTTCCATTGGGAAGGGCGGGGCTCAATTCTCCTATTCTCTCCCGAGCACGTATAAAAGAGGTTCCTTCTACGTGCTCGTTAACTCTGTGGAATCGAATGTCTTGTATTCGGTCATTGAGCAGTTACCATGGGTGTAATGGTCTGGAGAAAATTTCCTCTCACTTCAGATCAATGTCAAAATTGAGGTAGGGATCCTCTGGTGGTGCCATCTATAGAAGGATATTGGACCAAAGTCGAATTTCACTTTTACGGTGCTCTGCTTAAAAGAAAGACGCACCTTACCGACTTAAGTGCTAGCCAACGGCATTATGAGCATTATTCCTTGTGTCATAAGTAATAACACCACAACATATTATGCAGACCGCATTTACATTTTTATTAAATTATTTTGCATTCTAGCTGGTAATATAGAAAAACACTGTGATACCCGTAAATGGTATATTAAACAATATTAAAGTGAATGAATTTATCTGTATTTAGTGAAATAATTTTATATAAACATTTGAAATAATTTATTAATATTAATTATAAATATCATTATAAAATATACTCAGGAAAATCATTCTTAATAAAATAAATAAAAAATAACTTTGAAAATTTGAAAAATAAATTATTCTAACAGATACAAATAATGCGCAATTTCACAATATCTTAATCACATACAACACTCACTCACACAAATGAGTATCAAAAATATTTTTTGTTTCACACTGGATGCTGATTTATATATATATATATATATATATATATATATATATATATATATATATATATATATATATATATATATATATATATATATATATATATATATATATATATATATATATATATATATATATATATATATATATATATATATATATATATATATATATATATATATATATATATATATATATATCCTATCTCATCACCACATATTTGTGATGAAGATATACGGACACCAGCACTTTGTCTAAGAACCGGGATATCTAGCGAGGGCAACCATAAGCTTTTAAATTCAATGCTGAGACAAGGATCTGTGGTTATAGTCAACAGTAGCAGCTACATTAAATGCTGATTACTGTTACTTGCTGTGATATCACTCTGAATTTGAGGTAATTGAAGTAAAAAAGAACGAATAGTTCTTTTATTATCTGTTCATGAGCAGAAACATCTGGTTGATTTTTACTTTCAAGTTTATAGAAAAATCTTTCTTAGATCTTTGTTTCGCGAAATATCACTTAATGCACCATAGTTTTATGTATTGCTAAATGTATTTCCTTTCCTGCTGCAATGAATTTTATACAAATGCTTCGGAGTAATTTTGATCCATTTTGTTTGCTTTAAGAAAATAATATAAATGATTAAAACTATGAGGTAAAACGCTTAAATACAAGGTGATCATAATTATTTTAGGACTACAGAGTAGATAATATAAGAACTAAGAACTGTGTTGCAATGATATTTTTAACATCTTGAATGTTTATATTTTCAGTGATTTAGAGAGGGCCGCTTTCTCAAATTAACAAACATTATACTCTCAATATCAATCTGATCGTTGCCATGTAGGAAATACAAATGTAATATATTTTTTTCCTGGGATTCATCTGTAAGTTTCATTTAAGCAAAGATCGTTTTCTTTTCTTTTTAAAAAAAAAAAATTCCTCAAATTGAGATAAGTAGATTAAAGATGTAGATGTAGTTTGAGATATGTACTTATAAAGATTGCAGATTTAAGTTTCAATATATATATATATATGTATATATATATATATATATATATATATATATATATATATATATATATATATATATATATATATATATATATATATATATATATATATATATATATATATATATATATATATATATATATATATACGTATATATATATATATATATATATATATATATATATATATATATATATATATATATATATATATATATATATATATATATATATATATATATATATATATATATATATATATATATATATATATATATATATATATATATATATATATATATATATATATATATATATATATATATATATATATATATATATATATATATATATATATATATATATATATATATATATATATATATATATATACGTATATATATATATATATATATATATATATATATATATATATATATATATATATATATATATATATATATATATATATATATATATATATATATATATATATATATATATATACATATACATATATATATATTATATATATATATATATATATATATATATATATATATATATATATATATATATATATATATATATATATATATATATATATATATATATATATATATATATATATATATATATATATATATATATATATATATATATATATATATATATATATATATATATATATATATATATATATATATATATATATATATATATATATATATATATATATATATATATATATATATATATATATATATATATATATATATATATATATATATATATATATATATATATATATATATATATATATATATATATATATATATATATATATATATATATATATATATATATATATATATATATATATATATATATATCAAAAATAGTTAAATGATTTAGGAGAAAATTTAATTAATGTTTCTGCTTTATATGCTTATAAATATTTTCTCATAAATTAAAATAAGTATTGAACGTTTGAAAACTTTGTTACATGAAATAAAATGCTCAAATTTCTCGCAGAATTAAGAGGAAAAGTAGATTGTTATCAATGACAAATTATTCATGATTTCATCAATCATTCCGTTATCTTCAGGGAGTATATATATTAGCGCATCTTATTTATGGTTTTTCAGACAAATATTAAGAATCAATTTTATTTTCAGTGATGCATTTTCCATTTGCTGTCTTTGTAACAAAATTTAATTCAACGGGATGATCTCTTAATAATTATGAAAATATGGAAATGACTTATGATTGGTGATCATGGAACGAGTCATTCATCATAGGCGGCACACATAATAATCAAGCAATGACAAAGTATCTTCATAAAAAGAAAATTTATTGAATGTATGAAAGCAATTTTTTGATTAATCTAGAGGACGTTACTACATTCTTGAATACACTAAATGAAACTAGCAGATTTAGATTTCAATTGACATCAAGTATAACGTCTAATGATTCAGCAACTTAAATATAATGAAAAAAATTGCTTATTTAATAGGTAATTAGAAATCATTTGAATATATATTTGAAGAATAATATATTTATTCCACAAATATTTCGTTATAGTAGTCATATGTAGATAAATTTAATATTAAACACCATGATTCTGGATTATTAGTTTTTTCAATCTTAATATTAGATGATGACGATGACATGTTATTTTACAATATTAGACGAAACGTAATTTAATGATGGTGCTTAAGTGTCACATATTTTATTTTTAATGGCTGTAAGTTTAAAATTTATGATTACAAAATTGGAATATGAATTAAAAATAAAGTTCACATCCATTTGTGTGTGATTCGACAAATACAAAAGTTAGCTTTTCTATATTTTTTTAACCTCATATTTTCAAAATATGATTAAAAATTGTGATAATTGATAATATTCGTTTCAACTAAACTAGTAAATTGGATAATATTTAAGTACTAAAATTATTTAATTTAGAGATTTGATCCTGGGACATATGATACATTCTTGCATAAAACAAGCAAATTAAAATTGAGTACTCATTGCCTTTATAACCGGATTCAACACCTACACATTATTTAATGATTATTTTTACGTTTATAAAAAACAAAAATTATATGTTCTGATAATTCTGAAGAAACTGATGATGATAGGAAATGGGATGCTTTTACTGGCTGGACTGTAATCAGAAAGGCGTAATTGTAATAATAATCAGATTATTTGTATACAGAAAGTGTATCAATGTTGCGAAAAAGAGATAATTAATCTATAATTATATACAATTGATTACTTACGATTTTTTTTGGATTACTGTCTCAAGGCTTAATTATTAACTGCTCATATCTGACGTTGCATAATTTTCACTTTGAATTTTCAATTAATTAAAACAAAAAAAATAATAATGCACACTCATTGATAAATCAGTATTATAGTCAGTACGCGCGCATAGAAATTTAATTAAAATTAATTTAATTGAAGGCGTGGATTGTAACACGGGTTTTAATAGCTATGAGTTTTTATTTCAAAATTGAAGAACATATATACTGTTATGGTAATAAGTTAGTCCAAGTTTTTTATAAGTACCTATCAGATATATATTTTTTTAAGAATATCATTTATAATATATTTTTATGAATATTTCTTGAAAAGTGCTAAACTTTAACAACATAAAAAAATATTATTTTGAATTTCTTTTATAACATGCATGTTAAAATAAATACATCTCAATTATATTTTTTTTCACATGTTTATCAGCAACTGACTTGTACTGACGTGAAACTAGAGTTTCAAGAACTACTGTTTCCTTAATATTAAATACTGTAATTTTGATCGACTTTTGGCTGAATGAGAAAGAGAGCGAAGGAATTCAAATTGAAAAGTGAAATAAGAATCAGAAATTATTACTTAAATTGTTGAGGTTTACTCTAAGTTGTATGAATGTGTTAAAGAATTAAATAATATCATGAATTTAATTTATACTACCAACAATTTTCTGAATTGAAGAATAAACTATTGAGATGTGGTTACCAATTGATATGTTATGCTTTTTGTTAGATTTCTTAATATACCACTTAAACTATCGAATTTACTAAAGAAAGCACTTCAAAAAACTGCTTGGTTCTTGAATGTCATAAACTTTAAAACAACTTAAGGCTTCAATTAAAATTAATTACTTGTTTCCTTTTGTATGAAACTTTTTGTGTTTTCCACTAAGCAAAAACACTTAAGTCTATTTTTATGGAAGCCAGATATTTTTATAAATAAAAAATCTATATCCCATTATTTTGTACAGTTAATCATAAAAAAATATATTCATAACTCATTATAAAAGCAGTGACCCTAGTTATAATGGTCATATTTAAATAGGGAATATAATAAATCAAAATAAATCTTGATAACTCATGATATATGGCTTACAGGGTAGACATTGTTTTAAAATGTTTGTAACTTGCTGAGTGAAAAATCTGGGAAAAGATAACATAGACAATGGAAGTGGACCGTATTCATGTTTCGTAAGTAGAAAAAAATACTGATATTCTACAAAGTATCCACCAAAACAAATTTACAAGACAAAAACAGAAACATTTTCTCTTTCTTTCAACAAAACTGTAATCTAAACAACTGGCACTTTCTACATCAGGGAGTCATGTTTTGTAACAAGAATACATTCAAAAATATTTGGAGCACAGCTACATTATAATTATTTGCAAATTAATCCAAAATTTTGACTACAAGAAAATATTCTTTAGTAATAATCATTTCTTACCGTTCGTTCTATATTCCCTTAACTACTAATAATAAAAAAAACATAAATAAACGAAAATTAATTTTATATAATTAATTTCATTAAGAAAGGTAAAGCTAACTGCATGGGTGTTTGTAACAAAGTGGGAGAGACAATGACAGATAAAACTAGCCATTATTTTGCACTTTTACCTATATATAATATATTAATAATACAATATATATATATATATATATATATATATATATATATATATATATATATATATATATATATATATATATATATATATATATATATATATATATATATATATTTAATATATATGTTAGCTTATTACATTAGCTTATTTGACCGAGAAAAAAAGTTTGCATTAGAGAACAGTTACAGTAAATCCATATCATTATCGTAATGAGTTAGTATCTAAAATAAAAATTAATTTTAAAACATTATGTGTAATGTTTGCAAAAAGTGTCAGACATTTCTTTTTGCTTAAAGTTTTGTAATACGCGATAGTTGTTCTTATTAAAATAAAAACCACTGTGCCTTAGAAATTATCCTTAAAGTTTTATTTTGAATTGTTTCTAGCTTCTTAAGATGACTGTCAGCTGCCCCTCCAAAACTTTGGCAGGCATATCTGATCACTGGATGCAACACGGACTTATACAAAAGCATTTTATTCTTTAAATTTAGTTCTGATTTGTATCCTATCAACATGTACAATGTGGGTACTTTTTATTAGAATTTTTCCTTCTGTAAAACTTTGAAAAGTAATTTACATTTTATTTAAAAATAATATGTCAGTGTATACGTGTATAAATAAAAATATGGATTTATAAGCAATACATGTATGAAAATATATATAATTGGAAATTTTCTTAATATAAAATTATTAATTTATTATTATTAATACATATTAAGTTATGGTTAAAAACATTTATTTTTTATATAGAGGATTAAAAAAAGAAAGAATAAAACTACAAATTTTAATTTGTATGGAGTTTTAATCTATATAAACAATATGCTGGAAGCAAGTAAAATAATAAGAGTTATTTGGAATTGTTTTTCTATATAGTGTGCATTTATGAAGATGAATTTAAAATGAAAAAATATTTTCACAATCTTTTTGAAATAAATATGTTAAACACTATTTTTTTTAATAAAAATATTCTCATGATTACAGTGTCGTGAGACAAAATTAATTTAAATTAATTTTAATTAATGCGTGAGAGATTTAATTTAAATTAACGCATGAGAGACAAGAAACTCTGTAGCAAAAGTACAATAATATATTAAATGTAATTTCACAGAATTCAGAATATTTTCATTTTTTCATGAGAAAATTCACAGGAAATTAAGAAAACGGCATAAAAATTTGAATAATTACAATCCTCAATGGGAAAATCTTTATTTTTTACTATTGTTTCGATAGTGGAATGAAAAAAATTGATTTTATAGTTAATTTTATAAAAAAATGTTTAATTTTTCCTACGTATTTTCATTTTTCTTTCAAACATATTCAACATGTTGGATATTCTGAAATAGAATATCATACAGGAATATTTTTACAAAATATTTATCTGAATAAAATTAATTTTAAAATGACAACTTGAACAAAAATTTCTAATAAAACCAAAAGTTTTTATTATAATAAGCATTTATAAATATTTTTAATGATAATTTTGTAGGTTATTTTACTCTTAATAGAAATATTTAAAAGAATTTCTATGTAACAAAAACAAATTATTTTAAAATTGTGTCATTTATGAAAAATGTTTTTTCCTTCGTATTACAAAAAAATGAAACCTTTTGACTTCATGTAATGTAGTACTTAGTTATGAACAATATTTTTTAAAGAATAAACTTTATAAAATAAATTTTTGGAATTCTGAACAATCATTTTTTATAAGTACATAATTTAGATACTGAAATTTTAAATTATACTTGCGGATTAAAATAGTTATCGCAAATACTAACGCTTTTTGTTTGCTTGAAATACAGAAAAAGTAAATTCTTCTTTTTGTGAGTAAAATTTATTTACTTTGAAAAATATAGAGAATTTTTCTTTACATTATATTAAAAATATTTAATAGGCAATCGAAAGCATAATTTTATTATTATGAAAATAACAGTCCAAATATAATGTTTAGTGGATATTATCAATATGATTCATTAAAGAATAAATTCTGCACAAAATTCTTTATGCTTAAAGAATAGAGAGCGTTATTTGTATATAAATGACTATTGCGATGGCTGGGTTATTAAATTAGTCACATAAGTGTCATTTTTTAAGTAAATATGTTTTAAAACTTTATTTTAATGAAAAATAAGGTTTTATTAATTAAGATTATTTAATAACCAGATTTTGCCATTTTATTATTAAATTTTGTCTGCGTCTTCCATTCTATACAGAATTTCATTTTATAATTTCAAATATTCTTCTGGTGTAAAACTGAATGAATTTATTAAATTGATATTCTTACGTTAAGTTTATTTTAATCTCATGAATAATTGAAATAATCTTATTGACTGCTTGTTTGGGAATAAGAAATACATAAAAACAATCAAAACGCATTATTACATGTTAAATTTAACTTGTTGTACACTTCAAATATATAAAATAATTTACTGGAAAGATAGGCTGTTCAGTTGCTTATGAAAGAAAAGCTTTGTGCGCACATGAAATTTTCAAGTGATAAAATTTACAATGATATAAATTTAGTTACATTGTTTTGTGACGAGTGCTGCACATTTTTTCTTTAATCATCACTTTTTATTTACAAATTAGAAAGATTTTACTCCCCAAAAGAAATTTATATTAGAATTCTAAGAAAAATTTAAATATATATTAGATTCTGTAGGTATGTGGCCAGAGAAGGGGCCTATTGTAGATTATATGCAGTCAGTGTTCTTCAAGTTCATTGGATGCGAGTTCATTGGCATCTAGTGTTGAATAATAGTTAATAAAAATTGTTCTTCATATTCTAAATACATGACTGTCTAATTTTTAGGTTTTCCCTCTTGGAGGAGAAATTTTGCCGGAAGGTAATACAATAGTTGGTATTGAAGTAATTCGCAGATGATTTTACGCATTAGAGAGAAATCATCTGCTAATTATTTCAATACCAACAAATTGTTAGCTGTTTTATGTGACATTAATTACATTACGGAAAAAATGCATTGCACCAGAATTTTTATTTTTGTTTTCGACCTAAACAAATCAAGGATATTTTTATTGTTGTTCCAATTTAAAAAATTTTTATCCGGATTCCCTCTGAATTTAGAAAATAAAGCAATTCCTGACAAAATTAATCCCATTATATTGAAGCAGGAATTCAAGGATTTAAAGTGTTTATGATACCTTACAATTTCTTCTCAAAAAATATCATAGATTTTATCTTCTGAAGTATTTCCAAACCCTATAATTGTTGTCCTTAAGGCGATTAAGACATAAGACTGTTAAGATGCTAAAGTTAAGACTGTTAAGGAGATAAGAAAAGTCAGCACGTTCTTTTCGAAACTATAACTGATTAGAACGTCACTTGAGGAACCAATTTCCGGAAAAGCGTTGATAAGAGTTTACTTTGCTTACACATACCTTAAGTTTCTTACTGTAAAATTAAAAGAGAAAATTATTTCAAAACTAAGCTTATCTTATATCTCCGTAATCTGTATTTTAATTTATTGTTCAGTAATGCATAATGTTGTTATTTATGATTAGAAACTAATACGAATCAAAATATGCAATCTTTTACAGACAATTTCTAATACCTAACCTTATCATTTTGCATCTAATTGGTTTATAATGTAATCTGTAATTATTATTTTATAAATGGAAACGGTAATTTTCATTATTAAAAGCAAAATAAAATTTTGATTTGTTTGATGTTTTAAATCAAATAAAAATTCATTTGAATAAAACATTAAGACAGAAACGATATAAAATTTAGGCATCT
Organism: Latrodectus hesperus; assembly: GCA_037975125.1. Taxonomy (NCBI): domain Eukaryota; kingdom Metazoa; phylum Arthropoda; class Arachnida; order Araneae; family Theridiidae; genus Latrodectus; species Latrodectus hesperus. The sequence continues at coordinate 31,804,717 of CM075860.1, read as the reverse complement.
GTTATTCATAATTACATACTACTTAGGATTAAGGTATTAATTAAAAATGGATGTAATAGCGAATTTTGTATTAATAAAAATGCTGCGCTTATCTTGTTATAAAATTTGTATGAAGAAAGTCAGCATGAGGGATTTTCCTAAATTTAAAATGCTAACACTCTTAATAAATTGATTTACTGAACTTCGCATGATTTATTAAGTATTAAAATTACTCTAGAAATTATTTTTAATAATTAATAAATCATAAATAGCAAATGTAAAATTAAAATATTTATATTATTCATAAGACATTAAGTTAACTGATGCAGAATGGTCTTAAAAAGAGCGAACATCAATGATAAAAAATATTTAGTTAAACGAAGTTTATTTCGTTACTTTGCAAATCTAATCCCAATAGATAATTTTTGTACATGATTTTGAATAACATTAATGTTGCTGTGCATTTCAGTTATTTTCAAACAAAAACATGAAAGACGAAATTAAAGTTAATTTTTAATTCCTATTTTCCTTTTTATGAATTTAAAACTGTGTGGTAATTTCTAACTATAAATTAAATTTATTTTTCTGGAATGATTTAGGAATTTAAAACAGTTTTAAATCACAATAGATTTAAGAAAAACCATTTATCTTCCATTTTATGATCTCTGAATCATTTTTGCATCGTTAAAACTTCCTTACTTTAATATAGTGTGTAACTAATTTTAAATAAAATGAATAGTTTTGTGTGTGTGCACTTTTATTTTTTAACCAACTTTCTCTCTTAAGCATTTTTCTCTCATCAGATCTTTTTCATTATCACCCATCCACATCTAGTTGGTAGTGTTCCTTTAGCCAGGGATCTACCGGGTATTTTTAGGTGTGAAAAATTTTGTGGGTTTCTCATTTGAGCTTCTCCAAAACATGGCCAAGCAATCTTAATCGGTTACTCCGAATGGCGTGTGTAATCTGTGTTTATCTATAGACTAAAATAGTACCTGTGCTTTCCAATGTTATTCTTTGATAACAACTTATTATAAAACTGTTCAATTTTAACATTTTCTACTATACGATACCAAGCACTCTTTTCAAAATGTATGTTATAGATTGTTGTTGTCGTGTGCCAGCTAGGCTAGCAATATAGGGTGCGCTGCTCCACTTTTCCAACTGAACCATATTAAGGTGTGGAGTCCGACTTCCTCAGTACACACATGTCATAGGTACCCGTTTATAGGGTTGGAAACCTTTCACAACACATTCATACAAGGAAAGGACAAAGACAGGATAGATAGAGAGAGAAAGTACATCCATGCCCGAACCGGGATTCGAACCCAGGACCTCCCTATCCTCAGTCAGGCCCGCTGACCACAAGACAAGTTGGGCGGCATGTTGCAGATTAAACAATAAATATGATGTTCTTTGTTTTGATATCTCAAATTCTTCGATATTGCTTTGTAATGTCTATTGACTGCAATTTGTTGTGAGAAGTTTTAATATTTTACTCGTATTATTGTCTCTTAGGAAGATTTTTCATAGACAGTGGGCAAGATTGAGGTATTGCAATAGAAAAATCTCAAAAAAGGGAAAAAAACTCATAATCATGCATTTCGATAAGTGTACATGACGGAAGAAGAAATCAAGTTTTTAAATGGAGGCTGGGATCACTCTTCTAGAGTGATGATTTATTTAAAAATTAGTAGCATAAACTTTGTGGTGGTGGTGGGACTAATCCCCCTCTGGTCTAGTGCAACTAGACCAGATCCATGAGATCATAGACAGCCAAAAAGTCCAAAAGCAGATGATAGATCTACCTTTGGTTCTAACATAGGACAAGGTGCTCCAGGTCTCCGGATCAACAGAAGCTGTCAAATTTTCTCCTTTACCATATAAACTTTGTGCTATTATTCAATAGTAGGCACACATTTATTAGTTTTTCAGGGAAGAGAAGTAAAATATTTTACTTAACAGTTTGTGTTTCAAAATCATTCCTCCAACATGCATCCATTTCCATGGAAATATAATGAATTTATGAATATAGTAATTTGTACAGTGTAACAGTATTTTTGTTAATTCTTAAAATAATCTATATAGCAAATGTTTCACTGGAATATATTCATTAAAAATTTTAAAATATTATGCAACTACTTAAAACATGTTCCAAAAAACAATGAAAATTTAAATTTTTGTTCCCTTTTGGGTACCATTTAGTTAGGAATTAATATATTTTCTATTGTTATTTATTTTAGAAAAACATAATTACTTAATGTTTGAATTGAAATTAAAAATAGCCATTCAAATAAAAATCCCGAGACGATTTAATAATCAATATTGAGGCAAAATACAGTTGTAATTTCTAAATGCTAACTAAAAACCTCAGGCAAATTCACTATTAAATATCATTAAATGTGTTGTTGTACAAATGTAATTTAAATATTATAGCTTAAATTGAACTAAAAATTAGATTTTAGGAAAAAAGAAAAACTAATCTCTTGATAATCAAAAGTTTAAAAAAAGAATCTCTAAATTTATTTTGGGTCTGAAAATAATCAAAACATTCAAAAGAAATTTGTTCTATAATTAAATGAACTAATATAATGAAATTGTATTATAATTAACATATTCTCCAAAATTTTCACCTATTGTATAGAAAAAAAATCATACTATTTTTTTATTATATTTGCATCTTATTTAATTTTTTTGTCCATAAAAATATCTTTTTAATTTTATTTAAAGTACACGTGGGCAAAAGATAATATAATGAGAGTTTCCAATTAAAAATAATAACTCCCCTGCAGTTTCTAAATGTTGACTAAAATTCCCAGACAAATTCATCATTAAATACCATGAAATGTTTTGTTGTAAAATTGTAATTTAAATATTATAGCTTAAATTTAACTGAAAAGTAGATTTTAGGGCAAAAAAAAATAAATTTCCTCATTGTCAAAAGAAATCCTAAGTTTTAAGTAAAAAGTCTCAAAATTTATTTAAATCTGAAAAAATTCCAAAAACTCAAAATAAATATCTTTTATAGTTTACTGAACTAATATAATAAAAGTGTTTTATAATTATCCTCTATATATTCTACAAAATTCTCATATATTCTTCAGACAGAAACTTACTATTTTTATGACACTTATTCCGTATTTAAACCTTTTAACCATATAATATTTTTTTAAATTTTATTCTGAATATGCATGAGCAAAAGATTATATAATGAGAGTACGCAATTAAAATAAATAATTCCCCAGTTAGTCAAAGTAGATTTTCTAAAATGAATATTAATAATCTTGTTTTAAAAGTAAATTGTCTTTTAATTAAAAAATTCTAATTAGAATTAATGAATAGTCAGAAAAAAGGATTAATTTCTTGATTATAAATGTTTTTCAATTTAGATAAAATTATATCACCAGATAAATAAACGTTACAGAGATGTGTCCACCTAAATTAAACTCCCCTAAGTTTCATTAAAGGTTGGTTGGAAAACATGTGCTTTTCTTTCATGCCATCCTTAAAAAAATATTGAATATTTCTTAGCAAAATTTGTTAAATTGCTTAAGCTAATCTTTAATTAAATTTACATAATCTATAAAATGAATTATTTTGTTAATAATTTCTACAAATCAAGAAATACTTAATTTTAGTTAAAAAAAAATAATCAGTAAAACTTATACTTTTTTTATCTTCTAGATAAAGTACACTTTTGCTGGGAGAAACAATTTCTTATTTTTGTGGTTAATATTAAAAATCAATACTTATTGGATTAAATGTTAAAAATATTCTCAGTTCTCAAATAAAATTAATTATTATGGTTGTAATATTATAAAGGTTTTAGAAGTTTAATTTTAAAGCTTTTTTGTCCTAAAATTTCTGAATTTTGTATTTAACAAAAAGGAAAAATTGAATTGTCAATAATTTAGATTTGACTATAAAAAGTATCAGGCTCAAATAATTCAAGAAACAACCTAATTTTAATAAATTTTATTTGAGGTTAAATATTGTTATTTGGATGGTATTATAGACTTCTCATAATTATACGTACAAATATTTAACTGTATCATTTTTTTAATTTTCATGAAAAAAAACGATGATTGCAACATAGAGTGATTAAATTTCACTTAGATCAAGAATAATTCTTGTAATTTTAATATAATAAATTTATTTGTATATATATATATATATATATATATATATATATATATATATATATATACATAAATATAAGGTTAGACAATTATGTGGAGTTTTCCTAAAATATTTCCACATAATTCCAAGTGAGTCCTTTTAAAAAAACTAATGTGATTTCCTCGTTTAGAAATGAATGCTTGAAGGATATTGTATTATAAAAATTAGAGTATTCAACTGAAAAATAATAAAAGAACGTAAGATTTTTTAGCGTTCTCCTTATGAAAATCTTTGAATAATTGTTTAAGATTGTTTTTGTTGTTTCTAATCTCCCATCTGTTCTGACTAAGTCTGACTAGTTCAGTGCAATCGTTGACATTAATGAAATCCAACACAAGAAGTTGACAATTGTGGAAATCCCCCCAGTCCAGTCCACGGCAGTCCAAGATGTGCTGAGGTGATGCCTTTTTCTGCCAGCATTTGGGACAAAAATGGAAATCTCTGTCTACCCCAGAATATATGGGACCTTTCAGATGTCCACTGGCTAGCCGTGAGAGTCATGCGCTGATGTGCCTGTAACGAGGGAGATATACGGAAAATCCTGGTTTTTAAGATTGCTTTAACATAGGCATATTGCAACGTGACCTGTTTTTTATAATAGATTTATGTTTCCTAAACAACAATAGTATATTGCCAAAAATTTGAAAATCAAAATTGTTTCTTGAAAAACTGCAGTTTTCTTTAAAATAAATGTAATTTTTTACAAAAACATAGTTTTCCCTCTTGATACTAAAATAATTATCATTTATATATTTTTTTATTAATAAAATATATCATTATATATCAATAAATAAAATATATCATTATATATTGTTAAATAAAATATATTATTTATATATTTCATTTAACAGTATATATTTTATTAAGAATGGGATTACATTACAAGCATTGTGTTATAATATCAAAATATAAATTATGATTTTTGTGATAAACAAAAAATTATTTCGAAAATTGAAGTTAGCTTCAAATATTATTTATAAAAAATATGTGCAATAGGTATTTTTTAATTTTTGAATTATTTTTGAATTAGTTTTAATTATTTGTTGTTGTCGTGTGACAAGTGCAAAGAGAAAAAAAAAGAAAAGGTAAAAAAAATCCCTGATGGTCCACACCACATGAATTTGTGGCACAGTTTCGACTCCTGACGGGTCACGACTATCTGGCTGAACCCTTGCACCGCATTGGCATCTTAAACTCACCCGACTGTCCGCTCTGCAACTTGGCAGAGCTCATAAATAGGAACCACCCCCAACGCTGTGCTGCACTGGCAGCTCTGAATCATCGCTTTATTGGCAAGCCACAGAACTTTAGGGGCAATGATTCCGGTCATCTCGTTTACGTTTATGCACTATATTCATCTGTCCTGTCTTCGTCGCATGTCTATTTTGTGATTTTTCATGTGTTTTATTTGTGATATTCCTAGTATATGCCCTGCCACTGGAAGTAAAAATAATAATTTGCATTTTATATTTATCATGTTAGAAAATTCTTTGGATTATTTCAAGCAAACAAATTGTTAAAATTAAATGAGATGATTTTTTTTTATTTTATGGAAATCTTACTTATTATACTAAGTAAAATATTTGCTGGAAAATATGTTTTTTATTTCTATATTTTATTAAATTCATTGATTATGCATTTACATGTAATAAATAAATTTTATGAGTTTATTTATAAATGAAAATTATTATGAAAATATTTCTATGTTTATTGTTAGAAAACTATTATTAGTCAACAATCTCAATATATACTGATACCGTATCCGATAGTATATATATAGTGATATAGTGACTATATATAGGTATACTATATCATATATATATATGCATATATATATATATATATATATATATATATATATATATATATATATATATATATATATATATATATATATATTTATATATAATTAAATAAATTTAAATTTGAAATTTAGATAACATAATTATTATAAAACAAATAATAAATTCCATTCAATAGACATCTACTTGAATAATATATGAAAGCCTACTTATTCAATTCAACCATGTTTAGTTAAGACTAGCTTAAGGCTAATAATTTATTGAGAAAATAAAAACTGACAAGCAAGACCATAATAACTATTCTTTCGTTTAAGTTTGATCTGAATACAGAAATTTAATACAAAATTGCTAACATCTCATAGGAATGAACAAAATAATCTACTTTATTAGTAATTCCTGGAATATTATGCAAATAAAACATAGATTTTGGAAATGAAAGCATTTAATGAAATAAAAAACTATATGCCTTAATTTTCTTTCTTACAGTGGGAAAGATTGTAATTAGAGTAGGTACTATGAATAAAAAATATTATTTTATGTTATAATGATTATAATGGTTGAAATTGCAGGAGATATGTTAACGTTTTAGAATTTCCTTTTCTATAAAATTAAATTAAACTGCGGACAGATTTGAAACTTCTTTTGATTTATATTATTACCATATCATATATAGCTTATAGTAACGTAATGGAATCTGATTACAGAGGAAATATATTTCATCCCATTAAACCAGTATGTTAAGGATTCTTTTTTTTAAATTACTGTATAAAACACGATAAATAGTAGAATAGTTGTAGAATAATAATGTGAAATGCCTTAGACAGCAAAATTATTTATTTAAAAAGCAAATTCTGTACTCTGTAGTTTATTATATTTTCCGTGGCTATTAAGAATAACTTTAAATTTATAATTCCAGTCTTTATGATGGTAAGTGTTTTTAATTTTGTTTTGAGATAGGTTTAATTTTTGTTTTGAAGAAGTAAGTTTTCGTACTTACTTAAGTAGGCCAGAATCACAGAAAATATCTAAGCTCGCACATTTGTAAATTTTCATACCGAATTACAATCGTCTGTATTTATTCAATACCAACATAAACTAAATATTAGAATTTTAATCGTTATAAAACGATAATACTAAGTTTATAAATGTTGGAAACATTATCATGTGAAAAAATATTCATTATAAATTTTATTTTTAATAAATGTTTTAATTAATTAAACATTAGGCAAGAAATTTTTATGTATTAAATTAATTAAAATTTTTAAACAAGCACTTTTAATTTTACTGTAAACTGGAAATTGTGGAACAACATAATGTTGTAACTTTTATTAACAATTATTCTGGTTGTTGATTTTCTTCCGTTCTAACTATAATAATAAATAATATTAAGAGGGAAATATCAATTTCAGTTTAAAAAGGAGAGTGAAATATTTTTTTCTACCTTTTACGAATGAATTCTGATCTTTTTGATAAAAACAATATTTTTTTCATGCATCATTCTAATACCAGATTAATAATAATTCACTTTTTATGCTAAATTTGTTTCTGAATTATTACAAGTTTAAATTAAATAACTGGAAGACAATCAAAAATGAATCCAAAATTTTTCAAGAGAATATCTATTGCCTTATGGTAATTTAATTTTTGAAATTAAATTACCATAAGGAAATTAAATTACCATTACCAAATACTTCCGTTAATTTTTGAAATAATTATTTTTAATATTAACTCAAGATGAATTTAATTTATTGAGTTTGACAATGCAACAAACACTAAGTAAACTATTTTAAAAGAATATGCTGTGTTCTAAAATATTTTTAACGGTTTTGTGTTCTGTTACATATTATATAATATGCAGTATTTAAATTAGCACAAATATGTGAAAGTATTTTTAAAATATTGAATACATGATTTTATTGTGCTTGAGAATTGTTTTTGACAGTTAAAAACATTGCTTAAATACATTATTTCTTATTACAAGATTTTTTGCTACGATTAAAAATATGAAATTGTTCTGTAGTTTTTTATAGCTAAAGAACAATTCAATATTTTTAATTATATTATGCTAACATTTGAATTTTTTTAAACCTTCATCAAATTTTTTGTATTTTACATAATACTTCATTATGAAAATATTTTATAAAAATTCAATTATTAGTTTTCTTTTTTTATCCTTCGAAATTTATTTGTGGAATTTATATTAGTTTACTATAAATAGATTCTTAAAATTCATTTTAAAATGCTATTTATATTAATGAGGTAAAAAGTTAGAAAAGAAAACTAATAACTAACTTTTTCATATGTATGTATCAATAATTCAATAAAAGTTCAAATATTAGTGGAAATTAAAAAAAAATTCAAAATATATATCGTGGAACAGAAGATTTATAATAGTAAAAACTTTAGGAAATTTTAAGCAATAATTACTTAACTTAAAATTAATTAACTAAATTTAATTAATTACATAATAATATGCTCATGTTATAATATTATATGATTATTTAATAGGATTAAATTTTAATATGATAGTAATAAAGTAACATAATAATATAATTCATTTAAAAAAATAAAATTGCAAACAGATTGTTCCATTTCTAAAAATAGTATTTAAGAGGAGTTTTTTTAAATAATGCCACAATTTCAAAACAAATATTTTAATTTATTTTTAATACAAAGAAGTTAGAAATATTGTGAACAGTGCCTGTCGTACAAAATTGTGCAGGAAATACTAGCTTATTATAAGTAAATATGATTGGATGATTTCTTATTGTATTTGTAGTGTGATTATGTGATAGCGATTTTGATTAACTTTTACTAATACTAACATAATTTGATGTATTATGATTTGAGAATCTAGACGTGAAAAAGTGATCGTGTAATTCTTATTCACATGGATTAGAGAAACTCACTCAAATTAAAGGTTTAACGAATATGATTGTTGTAAAGATTTATGATCCAGAGCGCATAACTGTTGAATCTTTTAAGAGGTGAAAAGGAAGTTGGAGGCATGTACAAAATTTATACATATGACAACATATTTTTTCACTTTTTTAATTATTTAAAATATGATTATTGGCTTTCTATTTGTGGAGAATCATTTAAATCCTCAATTAACTCATATGCATAATTTTGCATTATTTTAATTTCATTCTACCGTGATATATTTTACAGAAATACATAATTTATTAAACAGAGAAAGTGAATGCTTTCAGGAAAGTTATAAATTTATAAAAAACAATTATCTTTATTAAATGTAATTGAAAATCAAAATTAATATAAAATAATAATTTACGAATATTAAAATAAATATTAAATTCACTTATAAAACATTTAGCATGCAGATAGATTACGTTTGAATAGTTTTAAGACACACTTTTTGATGGTTTAAGAGAATCGCACTCATATTAACTGAAATTTATATATTTTGTACGCATATATTATTTTTATTTACTCAATTGAATGAGAATTTTAAATATTATGATTGATAAGAAATTAAACAAATAAAAGATATTTACATAAGTAGCAACTGAAATTTCAGAAAAAAATATTAGAATGTCTGAAAATTTTATAGAGACATTTATTGATTCAAATGTAAATCATTTAAATACTTAAAAATTTCTCGGTTTTCTTTATATGCATGTTAAAATTAATTATAAATATGCCACGATGCTGTATAACGCTGCAAATGTTAAATATTTTATGGAGAACGTATACACAAATATAGGTTACAGATTGGGATACTTTCTGTAAATGTGTTTTTATTCAGAATAAAGATTATAAGTTTATAGATAAAATAGAATATAAGAGAGAGTATTTTCGACAATTTCAATTATTCTATAAAATGTGAAATACAAATAAACACATGACAGATAAAGTAATTTATTGTGAAATGAAGAAAAAATTTATTATTGTTGTGAATATTCGCGTTTTAAAGATATACATAATACATTTTTGACTTTAAAACAATTAACAAATATAATAAGGAAAAAATGTATACATTTGTCGTAAACAAGTTTATGTTAATATTCATTATGTATGAATGAAAGGTAGTTCTTAGTTTTAAAAAAATTGATTATTTGATACAGTATCACATTTGTATTGTAGCAAAAGTATTTTTATTGCATTAAAAGATTTTTTTATATTTCTTTTGTTTATAATGCTATTATAATTCTTATTGTAACATTGAATATTATTTTAAAAAGATCCGATATTCAAATGTACCACATTAAAGTATGTCGAATTATCTCTATCTTATCTCGAGTTGAGAACTTTTCTTACGAAATAAATGTCTAACAAAAAAATCAATGCACATATCATTATTTTTTATATTTGTCAGAATATTTAAGTTTTATTGGTACACGTTGATTATTTAAGTATTTTCAATAGCAGATAAAAAAATCTTATAATATATTTTTTTCATTTTGCAAATTTTATCGAATTCATTTTTTTTTTACTTTAAACAGTAAAATTTCATTTAAGATATTATGAATGAGAATAATGGCATATTATATAAGTGTAAACAATGTATTTGCTTTGGAATGCTCAAAAATAGAAAAGCTAATGTGTACAAATGCATAGCTGGTATTTTATGCTAGGATAATATAAGTTAGTATTACACACTTATTTACGTCGCAAAGTTTAAAGATTTAACTAGGCAAAGGATACAAAAATGCACAAATATACAGAAGTTCAATTTATCAGTGTTACTTAAAACTTGCTAGGAGTGGTGTCAAAATGTTTAATATTTCTACTAATAACAAACAATATATATCTTTCTATTTATCTATCTATCTATATATATGTATATTCTGTATTTTACTGCACACTAAATTACAGTAACTAATAAAATGCCAAAATTTCGTGTCATAAAATATGTTCAATCATATTTTAAATTTCTATGCATGCAATATTTTGAATATCAGATTAATTTTATTTTATTTTCAAACAAACAATTCTTTTCAAATATAATTTAGTTTTCGTTTATGTCTTTATATTCCGTTTCTAATTTAAAAACGAGAAAAATTTAGAGATAATTTCTTAATCAATAAAAAATATTATTATTAAATAGTCTATGATATATAGTCTATCTAAGTAAATATTTCTATTAACTTAGAAATGATCTCATATAACTTATTTAATATCATTATCTCATTTATAAGTATATATTTTGAAATGTTTGTCTCAATAAGAAACGTTTTCCATAAGAATTAAAACATCAAATTTCTGGTAACAAATTCATACAAATAGGAGTGTTTGTAGCTATCATCAATATTTAACACTTTGTTATTACATCAAAAAAGTTAAAATTATAATGCTACAATAATCTAACTAAGCAATAAATTTTACATTTATAATGTTAAATGACATTATGAAATATTTAATATGGAATTGTTGTGCTTAGATAATCATTTAGAAGAAAATTATTATTGAATTTTTAAAATTGCTAAAATGTATTTTCTTCTATAAACCCACTCCAATGTGGATAAGATATCATTAGCCAAGTACAGCAGTCAACCACCAAGTCATCATTTTAACTCCACATTTTTCAAAAAACCTACAGAAAGTTTTCTAGAAACATGAAGAGTAAATGCTCGTTTGTTGTATGTCAAGATAAAGCGCAAAATAAAAATAAAGCAAGAAAACATCTGACATTGATTTTCATGGTCAAAAGACAAATGAAAGCGCACTTCACAGCAGATAATGATCAATTGGTACCGGCAGCACTTCGAGGAAGATTTAGTCTCGAAGCATGAAGTCGAAATGCCTTCTTATTGGAGGAAAGGCTGGGGTATCGAAAGAGTTGCTCTACCCTGGAGGTTATACGTTATCTTCCTCCTCTTCGTGATCAAATTCTTTTTCGGCTAAAAAGAGTAATTTATCGTCCTCGGATACTAGCAAAAGGAAAACCAGTGTGCCATGCAATTAATTGGACTTTCCTTTCGTGATATTCTTTGTTTTCTTCTCGACTATAATTAGGCTGGTGAAATATTGTCACACATTAATTCAGTTACTGATATTAAACTCTCCAAGAAAGTGATACAGTGTATTATTCTAAAACCTTCTTCATGAAATTATGGCATCAAATTTTGATATTAATTCCATATTATTGATAGATATACGTACGTAGATAAGTTTAAATTAAAGAAGAAAATATCTTGGAATACATAAATAGTTGTACAACTTTCTAGAATATAATAGGTTATCATGTTATAAGAATGAGAGTTTTACGAAGTTATATATCGTCAGAGTCCCTTCAAAATACACTATTTACATTCAATAAAGTTTCCTTTTATTTTTTATATATTTGTTATATTTTAATGTATTTTCAAATCAGTAGAAATAAAATTTTATCAAATCATTAAAAATTGAATTTATTTACAAATTTTCTTAAATATTTGATTACTTTTGGAAAATATATAAGTAAATAATTAAGCAAAAAATACACACACACACACACACACACACACACACACACACACACACACACACACACACACACACACATATATATATATATATATATATATATATATATAAGGTAATGTATTTCTCTTGAATATTTTATAAATAATTTAAAATAAAGAATGACAATTCTGCCATAACAACATTAAAACTTTCAATCTATAGTGTCAATTAATCATATTCCCATTAAATTTGCAAATATTCGCGTGTTCAAAGTTTTTCAGAATAACAAATAGAATTAATATACAGCATTTTATTAAATCTATAATAATTATATAACGCTTAAGATAATATATGAAACAAAAGGAGTATGCCTGATATTTAATTTGAAACTATATTTTTTTGATGAGGAAAGAAATAACACACTAACAACATAATTTGATAAAAAAAAATTCATATTCGTAAATGAATTATTATTTTTCTAAACTATATCTCTATAAAATTATTCCTTTATTTTTTAATAGTAATTATTCTATAGAAAGATCATTTAGTTTATATTTTAAAAATATATTTTTTTAAAATAAATTTACATTTTAAAATACCAAACTTCTAATATTATTTTAAAAAATGTTACTCTTTAAAACAAATTTTTAATTAGAAGTGCGAATAATTTATTATTATAAATTATATCAGCTAATGTATAATTATAGTAGGAATATACAATGTAATTATAACTTATTTTTCATCAAAACATAAGAGAGTTAAAAACAAATAAATTATGCTTAAAAGAGTGACGTAAACGTATACATACATACATATATAAATGCGTATATATATATATATATATATATATACATATATTTATTTAATTATATGAATATTTACAATTTGAAAAACCAATAGTTATTCATATTAAATCGTGTCTAATTTCTATTCATATAATTTGATATTATAGGAGATTTTTGGCAAAGTATTTAAATTCTCTGGTTATAAATAAAATACATTTAGCTAATTTCGAATATTCATAAATATTTTTGTGTAAGTTTATCTTAGAATTATATTTATCGGACAGTATATTCGTTATATATAATAACTCCAAATTACACTTAAATATAGAATTTCGACAGATAAGATATTTTTTGAGTTATAGAAAAATGTTTGAATTACCATTCGAGCGCAAATTTCCTTTTCCCATGGCATAAAAAGCAAAACAGAAATAATAGCGTTGTTTTCAAAAATAAATTTAATTAAACAAAACATTACACACACACACTCACTCACACACACACACACACACACACACACACACACACACACACACACACACACACACACACACACACACACATACACACACACACACACACACACACATACACACACATACACATATATATATATATATATATATAAAATTTAATTCTCAAATATTATTAAAGAACTTAAACATATATTTCAGTTAAATAATAATGAAATTAAATGTACCTTTAAATATGATCTACCAATTGGTAGACATATATTTAATTATAATAACTTTTGTAGTAATGTAAATATTAATAAAGAAAATGCAGACTGCTTCTGTGATAAAAAAATAAATAAATAAATAAATAAATAAAAAGCTTACAGATATATTGACGATTTAATAATTTTTAATTGCCAAGAATTCGATAAAATTTACAACAATATATATCCTAAGGAATTAAAATTAATTAAAACTAATATTGATAACTTAAAAACTGAATTTCTAGATACTTCAATTACGATAAAAGAAAACCACACATTTACTGACATATATGATAAAACTAATAAATTTAATTTCAAAGTTAAAAAACTAATTTTCTGGAATTTAAACATTTCAATTAAAATTGATAAAAATATTATTTTTAATCAACTTAATAGAATATACAATATATGCAATAATTTAAATAACATCAATATGCAAAAAAATAGACTAGAAAATATTTTAACTCATAATGGCATTCCACCTAAATTTATTAAACACTATTTGGCTAGTAGAGCATTGCTTATAAGAGTGAAGTAAGGCGTGGTTTTATACTACAGAAGGATCACCCAAGCCTTGAAGGTCTTATAAGAAGCTTGAAGTGCCGATAGTGCTTACACTTAGTCACTAATTTATGTATTTGGTGAGGTTCTTGCAGATTTGGATTTGTATTTCGATATGGTTTTAATTTGATTATTATAAATGTATTTTGGAAACATTGGATTTTGACTTATATATTTTAGATTAAATTCTACTTCTTTTATTCTGATTTGATACTTTGATTTGAATTTTTGGTATGGCTTTGGGTGTACTGGCTTTTTTAAGACAATGTCTTGGGCCATTGCAGAAACACCATAATTGTGCCAATGTGGTCAACACCCCCTGACGAAGCTGGCCATATTGGTACTTTATTCCATTTATATCTATCTTTCTTTGATAATTTCTTTGAAATTTCTTTCAAGTATTTTCAATGTAATTCTTTTCAATATATTGTTTTCCATTTAATATTCTACATTTGCCATTTAATATTTTCAATGTACTATTCTCCATTTGGCTTTTTTCATTGTATTTTGCTTCATTATATTCATTGTATTTTATAAAATTTTCTTATTAACTATATCTTAGTAATACTATTCTAGCTGCTTTTGCGCTAAATGTTTTGCTATACTTAAATATTTTATATATTCTTGTGCTTTTAGTTAGTTCTATATCTAACTTTGCATTTATATATATATATATATATATATATATATATATATATATATATATATATATATATATATATATATATATATATGTATGTATGTATGTATGTATATATATATATATATATATATATATATATATATATATATATATATATATATATATATATATATATATATATACACTGCTGGACAATTGCTAAGGACGAATAACACTATCATCCATAGCAACCACAAAATGAAAGGAAGCAAAATTTAAAATTTGGAACATTAAAATAAGTGCGAGATATAGTAAGAAGAAGTATGCGTATGCTCAGTTTTTTTTCGCGTCTGTTCATGACGTGATAGCGTTCATAAGAGCTTTAAAGGTTTTGATGCGTGTGGACAGTTGTTGTTTCAAGTCAAAGTTTTACAGGAAAATTTAATAGACGAACTTGAAATTTTTGACATATCTTTCTGACATCACTTAGATGATTTTATGCGTGGCCGAATTATTGGAAACACCGAAGAAGGGCGAAAAATAACAGATGTTTCACTAACGCTCGCAGTGTTGTTTCATGGCTTTGGAAGTCAATTAAAACTACTGTAATGAGTAGTAGGCAGCACAGGGGAGGTCTTGTTAGAAGTACGACACCTGCAGAAGACAGATATATCGTTCTTGCAGCAAAAAGGAACAGGCGCACTAAAGCTCAGCAGGTGGCAAATCAGTTTCTTGCTGCCTCAGGAAAGCAGATCTCCCGATAAACTGTTGCCAGACGTTTGAGTGGAGGAGGACTGTTCGCCCGCAGACCTGTTGTGTGTGTCCCATTGACCAGACAGCACCGTACTACCCGTTTGCAATGGTGTCGTGATCATCGCAATTGGACTGAACAGTTCTGGGCATGCATACTATTCTCAGATGAGAGTAGATTCAGTCTGTCATCGGATTGTTGACGTCAACTGATCTGCAGCGAGAGTGGTACTGCTTATCGTCCTGAAAATATCCAGGAAATTGTCCGATATCCGACATGCAATGTCATGGTGTAGGCCGGCATCATGATCAATGGTCACACGCCCCTACATGTTGTTGCGAATGGGACTATGGCGAGCCAACGATACATTAAAGAAGTTCTACTTCCTGATGTTCGTCTTTCCCGTGGTGCTGTCGGTGATAAATTTGTTTTTATGGACGACAACGCAACATGTCATCGAACACTCTCTATTCAGGATTGTCTAGACAGCGAGGGTATTCGGCTCCTCGTATGTCCATCATGTTCTCCAGATCTAAACGCCATTCAAAATGTGTTGGATGCTTTGAGGAGGTATGTTGCTGGTCGAAACTATCCTCCAACAAACAAGAACACCCTCATCCGTGCACTCCCAAAGAAATGGGATAAATTGCCTCAACAGCTGCTGGATAATGTTGTGCAAAGTATGATACGACGTGTGGAATGTTGCATCACATTCCACGGTGGGCATATCCCGTACTGATACCTTTCTTCATGGTGCCTGCTGACTTTTAGATGCATTATTTCATTTTCTTGGAATACGTTCTTGGAAATAACACCGTGAATTCTGTGCACAACGTTCTCCTTAGCCGTGCGTAACATATCACGAGGAATATTCTGCACTGTCTTTGTCCCTAACGGTGACTTTTGGAACTAAAACTTCCCCACAGTGAATTTTTTTCCATTTTTTGAATAGTCTAAAATACCAAGTTTGGTGTAATTTCGGCGGTTAGATAGCGCTACAGGACGCTCCAAACACTGTCACTAAAAAAGATCACCCTGTATTTCAGTTTGGTCAGAATGATCTATGGTGACGTTAATAAGTGAGTAGCATAAAATTTTTATTCCTTAAATATTTTATAGAGACCCAGAATATAATAAAAAAATGGAAAATATAAAAGGTAAAACAATACATCACTCAAGAAGTAAATGCTCTTAAACGATTTAAAAATTAGTATGAGGTTCCTTATCTTGTGGAAACTTATTTATCGAGACTTTAGAATAAATCAAGTCCTTTTAAATTACTATGAAAGATCAAATTATAGTTGATTACAATTAGCGATTTCAAGACTTTTTAATTGCCGAATAAATTAACCAATTAATTAATTTGGTAATTAACAACAATTAATACCTACGATTAAGGTTCATTAATTGAAGGCTTCAACTGACATTCCAGAACTTATAATGGGCTCAGTAAAATTGCAATTAAATTCTCTGTTAATCTCTTATAGAATGTTGTTTTATTCTGATAATGCTCTGAATAAAATATAGTTTTTCATATTTGTCAAATTTGCTTTCTTTTTTTAAGAAAGAAAAAAGTTATGAAAAAGATGCTTGGAATTATTAATTTTAATTTATTGAGAGAGAGATATTACGTATTTCTCTAAATTAATACAAAATTTTTATGCACATATTTTCATAAAAATATTGGAAATAGAACTTTTAAAAATCTTAAAATTATAAAAAAATTATATTTATTTAATATAAAAGAATATAGTTAAATATTGGATTACATATTGGAAAAAGTAATATAAAAATATTGTTTAAAATATATTATAGAAAATAAGAGAAATTTCATCAAAATCTCACTTATAAGTCTAGTATATTTGATTGTTTAATCAAATTTCACTAATTTGACAATAAAATTTTCTGAATTTTATGTATTTTTATGATTGTAAAATCTGAAACAAGAAATATGTATTTACATAATGTTATCTTAAAAATAAAAATTTACTTTTAACTTTTAAAAATTTAGAAGTAAAAACTTTTTTGTTGAATTTATATATACAATATATTTAATATTAACTACATTACTCTGCTTAAAATGTAGGCTTTGAAGAAAATTTTGAATACGAACATTTTGCTTTTTCTCTAAAACTTTTTTAAATTAATAAGAATATACTTATTTTAATATTTAGGCTACTTATGTTAATAAAATATAGCATTGCAAAATTGCTCCTATTTTTTATTTATCAAACTAATATTATTTAAAATCATGGGGTATTTTTATTTTCTCAGACAATCTTTTCAATTTTATTTGATTTTAAGAAGTGATTACGCTAAAAATACAACTGTTTAAAGATAATATTTTTAATATGCATAAATTTGAATTTAATTTCAAGTTTGAAACATTATTTGAGTTTTTAAAACCCAAATGCATTATTTCTCTTTACTTAATGCCCATAGTTAATATTTGTATTATCTACATAATGCTAATTTTTTGAAGTATCAGGCAACTGTAACAAGTAAATTTAATTTTCAATACTCCGTCTTCAATTACTGTCAAAAGGACTAAAATTAAGCAGTCAGATTATATCTGAATGATTGCTGATATGATTTATGATTACAGCTCAGGAATTGTCCTCTCTCTCATCTGTGCACTCATGAATAATTACTCATGATTGAATGATCCCTTTATAAAAAGGAAAATCATCCTTTACGTTTGCGTTTCCAAAGACTTATTCATATTCTTGATGTATTGCGTTGCTTTTTTAAGGTATCGATTGCAGGGTGAAAGATTGAGATTTGGGATCAAAAGAGGGGTGATTTATAGTACTTGCCTATATTTAGCGTGTTAATAAAGATTAAAATGACAATTCCTTTTTGAGTGTCAAAATCATATGTAAAACAGTATAATGGTTTTACTTAAAGGTACATTTGTTAATAGAAATTTATTTTAAAGTATATTTATTTTAAAGAAATATTGATTTTAAGGAAAACATTGCATTTATATGAATGTAACTATTTGGAGCTACTTCTTGGATATATTCAATAATTTTGAAGATTTCATATTCATTTCAATTATGTCAGTTTTCTTAGTAAACTTTCCATGATCGATTTGAAAATATTAGGATAAATTTATTTTCTTAAAGTGACAAAATTTCTTAAACCGAAACAAAAATGTATGGTTTTTGTCAAATTTATACAAAATAATACCGTCATAAATGTGTGAAGAAAATATGTAACAGTATATGTAAAATTTATAATATAAAAAATTAAAGATTACGATTTGAAAGAAACTGAAAATTCTTATATAAAGTATGATAGCTATAATATTAGTATGAAGTATTTTCTAATGTTAAGGTGTTTCTGTAATATTAACTTTCATAATAATACAAAATTAAGTAACAGATTTTAAGGAGGCCCAATAAATAATGCTTGTTTTATAAGTAATTATTTGTTGTTTTCTTTCTGGTTCTCTTTTCAAATTAAAATTTAAAAAATATTTTTGACCCATTCATGTTAAAATATTTCATATATTCAAAGTCTTACTGTGCTTGCATTGGAAATACCTCTAATAAGTAACTTTTTAGTTAATTCAATGAAATGTTTTTAACATTATTAGAACTTACTAATCTTTGACCATTTGCAGTGTATTAGCTTATAATGGTGGAAATAAAATTGAGAAAATATCTTTGTGTATACATACATACACACACACACACACACATATATATATATATATATATATATATATATATATATATATATATATATATATATATATATATATATATATATATATATATATATATATATATATATATATATATATATATAATATATATATATTTATGTCCTAAGAATAATGCTTCATTCCTAATTTTGTTTTACATTTTAACTATTAAAAAATAAATAAATAGTTATTTATTTTGCTTACACATTAGAATTCATATTTCAAATTCTCATATTTGTAATATTTGTACTCTAAAATACCTACTATAATTTCCAGTTTTAAAGAAGAATAAGAATACTACGTTATATATATATATATATATATATATATATATATATATATATATATATATATATATATTAAGTAAATGCATATTGCTTACGAAATGTTAAATTGTAGTCATTTTTTATATTTTTCTTCTTCAATTTTAAAATCATTAACTTATTTATATGACATTTACATACTTTCAAATTTGAAATAATTGTTTATGATTTTTTATATTTCAAGGTAGAGTGCTATAAATTGTAAATATCACTTTCAGTTTTTAATATCTTTTCAAAGTTTATTAAAGCTTTGAAAGAATATCTTTGCAAGTTAAAATTATATATTTCATCTGATTTTTATCTACTCACATTACGCAGTTTCTGTTTTTTCTAACATAATTACAAATTAAAAAGGGGATAAATTAAAAAAAATTAATCACAAGTAAATATGTAAAAAAAATTAATAATAAATTTTAATGAATGCATGTAATAAAATCTAGTGTTTCATAAAAACTGAACTGTTTCTCTAATAGCATCATAAATACATGAAAGGTGAAGCTTTACACATTGTTAAAATTTTTATTGTAGAGGACATTTCATGAAAACACTTTGTAAATATCTTTAAAATGGTTTGATCTTTTAAACTTCAGCCAATTTATCACAATCAATCAAATGTATTGAGCTATAATTTGGGCTCATTTTTCATCTGACTTTGCGCTATATATTTCAAAGGATTAAATAAAAGCCCTCAGAAAAGAAAATTAAGCCTGTAACGTCCTACAGAGGCTAAACTTCTTTCCTCATAAGTTTTCTTGAAAAGTATATTCTCGTTTATCATTTTAACTCTCGTACAATTTAAAATGAGTGACTATTTATATTTTAAAGCTAAAATTTATTTTTGCTAAACAAATAACTTTTCCATTAAATAAAAGTTTTATATGCTTTTAATATTTTACACAGCATTCTTCTAAAATTGTATTAAGTTTTCTTTTATGTACTGTAATAAATTTCAAATTTATTTATTACTTTTACAAATAAAACAATGGATGGTATTTTTATTAGTATACTATTAAACAATATATTTAAGACGGTATAAAATTTTTATTTTTTCAGAAGTACTTATTAACTTAATTTTTTGTGAAGACATTTAAACCATTATCGTGTGTTATAATTTTAGTTTATTAGAAATCAGAAATATTTTATTACCTTATTTTACTACAGGATTTTCCCTTTATTAAGTGGGTGCAAATACAGAAACAAGACAAAAAAATATTATTTTTGTATTAAAATGTATCGATTCAGTTAGAAAATAATACTTGTCTATGTATTTTATTTTACTACTCCTGTAATTAAAACATTACAAATATATTTATTATTATTATTTTCATTCGTTATATTTGCTTACTAATTAATTGCTATCAATTTATTTCCGATTTATTAACTATTTAAATATTATTAGTTATTTAAAAACAATAGGCATGTTTGTTACATTTATTATTTAATTAACTTACGGTAGAAGTCTGCTTCAAATTCACATTATTTTAAATAAAATACTCATTACAATTTTATTTCTAGAAATAACTAATACGAAATATATTTCTATCAATTGTCGTCAAGTTAATTCAGATATGTGTGTGTTTTTTCATACTCTGAATGACACCTGAAATTAAATTTATGAAACTTTCCTGAGATAAAATATTTTGGAATATAACGAAACATATTTATGAAAATAAACATTTCTAAGAGCAGTTTTTATATAAAAATATTTTATGATTTACTTTACCTAGACACACATACTAATTTATGAAAACATATGACATCTTGAAAGTTTTAAGAAGCCTACATGTAAGTTTTTAACAATTTTCTTGTTACTAACTTATCTATATACTTTATAAATACATGTTTAGTCATTTTGTGTCGAAAAAGAATCTTTTACTTTTAACTACTTGTCTATATGTCTAAAATTTAGTTATTTAATAAATTAAAAATAACAATATGTTAGGATACATCTGGAAGTTATGAACAATTTAAGTGAGAATTCAATAGTTTCGGAATCTATTTATTGAAATATCCATTATATTAAACATGATTTCTAACTTTTAAAACTTTTGTTTTTTTCAATACTTTATAAAATTTCTATGAACATTAAAAATGAAAAATAAAAGGAAAACAATATGTTCTGATATTCTAAAAATCCCTCAAAATATGCGCATAGTTCATTTATAAAATCTTATATATTTATTCATTTTTGATCGATTTATTCTCTATTTGATTTACCATATATGCATTAAATACAAATATATTAATGATGCTTATTAAATGTGTATATATTTAAATAAAATAACATGGTTTAATGTAATTTTGAAATTCACTTAGGGAACTGTATTGTTTTAGATAACTTTCTGAAATACAGAATATTATATCTTGTGATTCCTAAATGAAAAATATCTTTAGCCACCATGTGCTAGTGTTAGAACACAGCATTTATAAATACCTGATTTAACCTATTGCAATAGCCCCTAATTCTGCCCACTAATTGTCCTTATATTGGGGTGCGTGCTTAGGATTCTGAATTTTTTACGGTTGAACCACTTGAATATCATTCACTAACGATGAATACTCATGAATTTCACATTAAGCCTTTAAGTTTATGGGGACAAATGAAAAAAATATTTGAGTTATTATACATTTATATGATTAATGAATATTTAATATTTTATTCAAAAATAAAATTAATTTATAATTATTTCCATAACATTAATAGTAAGTATGAATGAAAACAATGAAATTACAGATTAAGTATTTATAATGTAAATGTTTTTATGTAATGCATAAACATTATTGATATTGTTTTATTTATATACTATGTATCTAATATTTAATGTACATATATATTACAAAAATTGAATATATATGTAAAAAAATATGTAAAAAGTAAAATTGAATTAAGTATGGATTTAAATAATTAATGCAAAATAGAAATAACTGCAAAAGAAAAATTATTGCAACTATAATCGACATAGCGTAAGAGTTATTTTGAGATAAAGTCATTGTAATTATTTGAGTTATTAGCCTTTTCTTGTTACTTCCAAGCGTAACAACTTAATTTATATGCACAATTTTATATAAATTTGTAATCATAATAAAACTGTAATTGCAATTAATTTAAAATTATTATTATTATTTTTGCATTATTTAGACATATTATCCGTTAAAAATTAAAAAACAGTATTTATTATACTATTGTATATTTTTTCTAATTTAATAATTTTTAAAATATTAAGTTTTTCATTTCATGATCAAAATAAAATAACTTAAAAATGCATGAAAATAATTACAATAATAAATAAGACATTTAAAATTGTCAGTTCATTAAAAATATAATTCTTTAATTAAGTTTTAAAGTCTATTTCCAAAATATAGTTTTTTAAAATGCTTAAGTAGAAAATGTATATTTTCATGTGATTTATCTCTTTATCATTAAATATCAGCCTTTGTCATAATAGGCATTTTGAATTTTTAGTAATTCCTTTTTATAAACATGCAGATTTTATAAGCAACAGATTTTATCTAGTAACTCAAAAGCATACTATATATATATATATATATATATATATATATATGTGTGTGTGTGTGTGTGTGTGTATGTGTGTGTATGTGTGTGTGTGTATATATATGTGTGTGTGTGTGTGTGTGTGTGTGTATCACAAATTTATTTAATCAGATGATTAAATGAGAATTGAATAAACAATTTTATTTTTAACAAATCTGTTAAAAACAAATATAAATTATGGAATACAAATGAAACTTTGTTCCTTTGATTATGTTCCTTATTTTACACTTTGTTCCTTATTTTTATAAATAAAACTTAATTTTGAATATTCTAATCATTGATGCATAGAATGTATTATACGCCATGAATTTACTTAACTGTGACATTAATTTATCTCTAAATTTATTCCATTATAAATAAAATAATTTATTTTTCATAAGAATTAACTAATGGTCATTAAAAAACTATTGTTATTTTAGTTATTGATGCACAAATGTTTTAAATTCTTTATTCATATGACCATTCCTGTGATTAAAATTAAAAAATGAATAGAAAAAAATTTAAATTAAAACTTAAGTATAGACAGCTATCAAAATAATTTATCCAAAATGTAATAATGAAAGAAAATAAATAAATTTTAGTATGGATATCTATGTAAAATCTGATTTCGCGTTGCTAGTAATGTCTTTTTTTCCTTTACTATATTTATATACTTCTCAATATTATGCTCTCTGAGAAAAGTTGAATTTCTCTGCAATTTCTCATATTGTTTGTAAATAGGAAATGTTCAAATAATAAAAAATAAAATAGGTTCCTGTTAGTTATTTTCAATAACAAAAAAGATTAATGAAACACCATTTTTATTTGCTTGTAATTAATGAGCAGTTTCAGTAGTTGGTGTAGTTCTTAACTTTCTTGCGTGAACAGAAAATGCTTTCCAGTCTGATAGAATGATGAGGCGCAAGATTTCTGTCCATGATAATATCGTTATTCCCTTTCTTTCTAAGATCGCTATTTATGATAAAGAATAATCTATTGCATTTGGATTCAAAGTACTCACAGTATTATGTGAAGTTTTTTGCTCCATGAGAGTTTTTTTTTAATTTTCAGTCTATACTTTTCCATTAACTCAATAATTTCTTATAACTGATAATGTTAATTTAACGAAGACGATGAATGGTAAGATAGGTAAGTAGCTCTGGAAAATAAATAGTTTCTGCGTATAGCAAATGCTGATTTTTTTAAAAAAATCATCTCTTATAAAAATAAAATATTTCAAAGTAATTGTATCTTTATTAAAATTATTTTAATATCCATCTATACATACTTGCATGATCCGTATTTCCTCTCAATGTATGCTAAGTTATTTTCTTTTGAAAGTTTTTTTTTTCTGTTTTGAAAATAGTTTAGTTCAAAATATACATTTTTATACAAAAAAGCTATAATATTAGAATGCTCTCTCTCTCTCTCTCTCTCTCTCTGTATATATATATATATATATATATATATATATATATATATATATATATATATATATATATATATATATATATATATATATATATATATATATATATATATATATATATATATATATATATATATATATATATATATATATATATATATATATATATATATATATATATATATATATATATATATATATATATATATATATATATATATATATATATATATATATATATATATATATATACAAAAGTAAAGTAAATAGATTTAAGAAGCAAAAAGACGTGAAATGGACAATGCATCGTAGAAAAAATTGTCCATTTCAAGTCTTATAGATTCTTAAATCTATTTTATTTGAGACAGACAAGTCAGATTTGTTTAACTCGGCTGGTTCATTAATATTAACTAGTTTGACTCAATATCAATGTCGAAATTGAGGGAGTGGATCCTCTAGCGGTGCCCTCTATCGGAGGAGTCTTAAGGTAAAGTCGTACTTCAATCTTTGTGTTGCTGTAGTTAACCAGAAGACGCACCCTACTAACTTAAATTGGCATAGCCAACGGCATAGCGAGTTTTGCTTGTCCAAGTGTCATAAGTAACACTAATTTAAAGAAATGATTCGAATAGCTAAATTAGGGTATAACGTATGTTTCATTATATTTAAACACTCAAACATACTTTTTAAAATGTAATCGGTTGGTTTTACTTTGGACAAATTGAGTTTTAAACTTAATATAAGTTAATAATATTTAATTTTTTAAGAAATAAAATAGAAATATAATGGTAGGAAATACTTAATATTTGAAAGAAATATATATCTTTAGAAAATATTATCACATTTTTTGACGTAATATAGTTGCTTCTGAGCGAAAAATATTTCTTACCAGACAGACTTCTAATTAAAATAATATCACAAAAATATATTGAAATATTGATTTCACAGTTAATATTACTGCAGGAGTTACATTTTATCTTTATAAGTGAATACCAATGTTTTTTCTAATATAAGTATAATGTATTAATCTCTCAACTGCATATAACTCATTGCCAAGAATTCAAATATAAAAACAGAAATAAATACAAAAAACAAAAATTGAACATTACAAATAAGTTTCTTAAAAATTATTTTTTCTTATAATTTGCGAAAATTTTAGTTCTTTATTCGTTTTCCCATGATCCATTAAACTACAAAATAATCTAACAGGGTAAAAATTTTGCTTTTAACAATATTCCCTTCTTATAAAGTGATAAAATTAATGGAAGCATTTTGTGATGTAAAATAAAATATGAAGCCTCAAGTTCTTCAGTGTTTATGCATTTTAAAAATACTAAACAAGTTTTAAAAATTTAAAAATTATACCCTTACGCTTTTTAAGGGAAATATAAGTTAATGAACAAGAAAGATATATTATATTTCATTAAATTACATTCTGATGTTAAAGAATATTTTGCATTAATTGAATAATACATATTAATTAAATTTCAATATCACACAATAATATTTATGGAAGTCTTATAATTTCCTAAATATAGGAATATTATGATGAAAATTTAATAGAATGAAAACATTTTACATTTGAGATTTTACTTATAAAAATTCGTTACAATAAATGATAACATTTTTATTATTACACCAATTTCCTTATGGCAAAAAATATAAATTATATTCTAGATTGAATCGAATTATTTCTGAAGAATAATCTTGTTAAAGATAGACCGAATAATACAAAAAATTCTATTATTATCATCTATATATTCCTTTATATATATATTTTTTAAATATTTTATCAGAAAATAACTACAATGGAGACCTTAAATGGAGTTAATGTATTGAGTTTTAGATATGTTTCAAAACTTATCTGGAGTTTAAATGTTACTGTCAAAGTTTAACAACGTAAAACAACCTGCCATGAAAAATGAATGACGTTTTTCGAAAACTGCTAAGGCCTGTCATAAAAGTATGAAGACCTTTGAATATTAACCTCGTCTTGGTTTGTTCCTTCTTTCTTTTTATTCTCTATTTGCATCTTTTATAGCAGATGATTATTTTTTTAAAGTGTCTAGAAATTTTTCTATTTGAAGGAATGGACTTGAACAAAGCATATAAGAAAATGGAAGTACTACGAAATAGAATATTTTGTTTCTTATATTCTTTTATCTTTAAAAACATTAAAAATGTATTTATTTAAAGCATTTCAAATTGTTTTTTGAAGTAGTTTTTGTTATTGGTATTTTGATCACCGTGTATTAGCAAAACAATCTGGATTTATATCTACCTCATGCTATTCTTCATATAATTAAAAAATTTTATTTTTCCAATATTTAAGAAATGTTTAATTTTTTATTTGAAAACAATTATTATATAATAGCAGAAATGCAATTCATTACATAATTATTGAGTTGTTCGGAAAATAATTTCGTTTTACCTACATGGATCAGCTTTTTGTTAGTAAAAACCAGCCACTTTATGACTGTGGAATCGTGCTACTACCAGAAAGGTGATAAAGCTATTGGACTAGAATAGACAATATGCAATGCAATACAATATTTATTTGCTGCACGTTTTTCATTTTAATGAAGAACGAAATGACTTTCCGAACAACCCAATTTTAATACAATATTAAAGATTTCGAAATTTTAATACATATTACTAAATGTCTATGAATATTAATAGCCAAATAAATGGAATTATTAGTAATTTGGTATTTTCTTTTTGAGAAATATTTTTTCATTTATCGGAATGATTTACTGCATGAGGATGGAAAATAAACACTTGGAAATGCCCACTAAGCGCACATATATCCTAAGCTATATAAAAACTACATCGTATCCTACTGCTTATCCAATCTGCAATCGATTGAAATTTTATAATATTTCAATAATTTAAGTAATTAAAGAAATAAATCAAATAATTAAATATTACTGTCTGAAATATAATGTATTATTAAATAATGTCAAATAAAGCAGTGTTTATAATAGTAAAGTGTAATGTTGTTATTAAATAACAGAAACCTCAAACAGGATTTGAAAGTTTTATAACAGGTTTAAAAATGCTACTTAATGCTTACACGTTGAGAATTTTCCTTTTTTACTTGGTTTGGAGTTAATTTATTTACATAACTGAATAGGTATATCCTACGGGCAGCTGGCCATTATAAAAAAAGGAAAAAAAAAGAATAAATTTAATTCTATGATGATAAAGCATATAGCAGGATGATAAAGCTTATAAAGCAGATAGTTTTTAATAGCGGTGTGGACATTGTGTGATTAACCCTTCTCCACAACATTACCGGAAACTACTACTCATATGTAGTTACCCAGTGGGCACCTGTGATCCAAGTCCGCTGACGAGTAGTATATTTGACGCTATACTACCATAAACGCGTTTAAAGGGTGGTCCCTATTCATACATCATCACAGATGAAAGTACAGAGAAACACAGAGAAAAATAACAATCCATGCACGAAAAGGAATTCGAACCAGGGACCCACAAGCTTCGAAGTCAGGAACGCTAACCACTCAGCCATCGATCAGCATTAGGCGCTTTTACACGCTGTATAATTATTGACTTTGAAGATTCGAATATATTTTACAATAAAATATTACATATATATAAAAAACATATATATAAAGTATTTTACAATAAAATATAAGCCGCACAACTTGTCTAGTGGTCAGCGTGTCTGATTGCGGATAATGGGTAATGGGTTCGAATCCCGGTTCGGGCATGGGTGTTCTTTCTCTCTCTATCTATCATGTCTTTGTCCTTTCTTTGTATGAATGAGGTGTGAATGGTTGCCTACCCTATAAATGGGTACCCATGGCATGTGTGCAGTGCAAAGTCGTACTTTCACCTTCATGGTGCTCTAATTAAAACGAAAGACGCTCCCAATTGACTTAAATTCGTACAGCCAAGGCATAGCGAGCTTTGATTGTCCAAATGTCATTAGTAAGAACAACAACATATATAAATATAAAGACATATTAATCAATTAATTTATATATTAAGAATAATATTTTTGTATATTGTGATATATATATTTTTTCTGGTTCCCATTCCTTACTCCATAACACATCGTATTCAGCATATATGTATATTACACTCAACAAAGAAACAATATTAAATAATAATAATTTACATTTCATTTATTTTCTTGATATTTTAATTGTAAAACTTAAATTTAAAACTTAACATGTTTTGAAAATATCAACTTCCTATATTTGAGTAATAGTACTATAAAATATTTGAAAATGTGTGCCATACTTTGACATATTAGGAAATTAAAGGGCGAAATATGGTTTATATTGCAGATAATCCCAAGTTTCAACACACAATTCAGCAATTCCATGTGGGATGCATTTGTAAACTTGTCCTTAGACATGGATATTTGAATTCAACACACTCATATATCATTAATCTTACAGTATCTCGTCAAAATTGCCGGAGACTTCGGGTGACAAGAATGGCTGAGAACGGTGTAAGCGTCCTTTCTCATGAGACTGGGAAATTTGAGCGCATTATCCAGAAGCTAGAATGTCTCAAACTAGAGGAAACAGTGCATCAATCATTCTGAAATAACATTTATACAGATCATAAATAAAGACAACTTAATATTTGTATTTTTATTCTAACTATTAATTAACTATTAATTTCATTTTAAACTCATATTCCAGTATAATTAAAATTAATTAATTTATTTTTCTTTGTCATATATACCAAAAATATTATTTAAGGATTATAGGTGGTTATTTTTCGAGATTTGTTTAGTAACAAATTACTAGTAATAATTTTATAGATTTAAAATAAAATATGAAAAAAATATTATTTATTTGAGATTAAATATGAGTTTTCCTTATTAAAGCTTTGTAATAAGCAAATTCCTTTACATGAATATGCTCCTTACGAAAATATACTGGATTTAAAATCGTTGATTTTAGATTATTAATTCTTTCTGTTACAATCTACTTAAAGATTATTTTTCGTATGTTTTAGAGAACTACGAGGTTTACTTTTTAACTTAAATGGAAAAAAATTATTTTTACCCTAAATTTAACTTTCGATTTTTGTATTTGTGGAAGAAATATTATTTTCTGAATTTTGGTATCATTTAATTTGCATTTGAATTCACTGAAGGTATAATTTAATTACCTTATGAATTTAAAAAATACTGTTGTTCATGTTCACTTGCTATTATGAACTAAAGTTGATTCAATAAATAATTTTAATAATATGTTTTAAAATGTAAAACGTGAAATATTATGCATAACTTAACACAGAATCTAATAGAAATCATTCCTAAATATAGTATATTTAAAAGAAGTTACTTTTATAAAGTTGTAAATAATCTAATTTTTATGTGTTTTAAGATTTAACATTTTACATCTTTTAATATACAATGCGCTATGATTTATAATGAATTAGGAAATAATCAAGTGAAAAAAGATATAAAGTTATAAGCAGTTTTACGACATAAATAATATTATTAAACTAAGTTAAAATTAATTTAACTGTTCGATTTTCTAGTTATAATTA
Source organism: Latrodectus hesperus (assembly GCA_037975125.1). Taxonomy (NCBI): domain Eukaryota; kingdom Metazoa; phylum Arthropoda; class Arachnida; order Araneae; family Theridiidae; genus Latrodectus; species Latrodectus hesperus. The sequence continues at coordinate 31,774,384 of CM075860.1, read as the reverse complement.
AATTACGAGTTCGATTATAAACATATTACCTTTGTGTCTCCTTTGATAAGTTACATCCTAATAATTATGCATTCAATAATATACAGCAATGTAGTATGCATGCTTTAATGTCTCTTTACACAATCAATTATTTTACAAAATTATTTCATAATAATTTGGAAACATAATTTTATTAAAATACTTCATCATAAATTAAGTGGAGGTGGACACTAATATCATTTCCAGACTTTCTAAGAATAATTTAAGCACTAATTTTATTTTCCTTGAGCCACATAACATGAGTTAAATAATTCCCCTTACTTAATGAGATGAAAATACAGAAAGGGTTTTTATTATCTCAGCAGGAAAACTGTAATTTGAAATTTGATTTAATGGAGGAAATTTCCCTTTAATTGCAAATGAATGAAAATGATAACAGGATTGAATATTCTAATTAAGTGACTTAAAATATTAATAAATGCATTTTGAGAACAAAATATTTATTTTAAATGCATCTTGTTTACTTCAACATAAAAAAATGAGAAATAACTTATTGGTTTAAATTTTTTTATGAAATTAATGAGTTTATTTAATATATTTTATAGAGGAAAATTATCTTTAAAATGTGATTTTAAATTATTAAATATTTCTTATCAATACAAGTAATGCAAATTTTTAAAATTATATTTGGCAATATACTATTGACAAAATGATTATTTCTAGAAATTTCAGTATTATTTAAAATATTAATGCAGATAATTTTATGTTATGTATTCCTTGAGACATTTCTGTTAATGTATTCAAAATTGAAAAGATTATATTTGTGTGAGAAAGCATTGAAATTTACAGAATTTATTCTTTAATGCTTTGAAATTGATTCATAAATTTAATTTTAATTTATTTATTTTGCAATAATTTTATTGATTGTCAATAATAAATGAATATTTTTATTCTTATTTGTAGTTTGAATGATAAATATAAAACGTTTTTATATTAGTGAAGAATATTTAAAAGTTAAATATCATTAAAATTTATAATGAATGCAGTAATGCTGTTAACGTAGTCTACTTTGATAGCTGATTAAAGAAAACATCAGAAAAGTGTTTTTCAAGTTTTACTCCTTGTTACACATTAAAAAGACCTATTGTCAAGGAAATATCTTCTTGGATAGCTTCCGAGGACACATTCAGATATTTTTAAAAGTCTTCATCATTTAAATGATTAACTTTATGGTATCACAGTTTACTGCAGCTGAATTGACTTAGAAAATTATGAATAAATGTGTCATCTATAGAAATTTATTGGAATTGGTGTTTTCATGAATATGCTGTTGAAAAATGACTATATGAAACAACTTTATTTAATAATAAACTATTGAGAAATATCCATCATAGTAAGCTCAACAATAATAGAAAGGCTAAAGTGTGGTGAACATTTTAAACTCGACGCATAGGTATCGTTGCATCTCATTAAATTTTAAAACTGGCATGTTTAAGTGATACATTTTAGTTCATGTTTTTGCGTAATTTGAAACGAATTAGAAGGTGCTTTCTTAGAAATTAGGCTTCAAACTTACAGGATAATCTTACGAAAGCTTTTATTTCAATGTTACAAGATATTTTCTCTAGTTCATGAGTTTTCTAAACAGAACCGTAATGCAAGAAGTAGTTATACTGTAATGTATGTACACAAGTGTAAATACAAGAAATTAAAAAAAACATGCTTCTTCAGCTTAGAATCACAATGAAAAGATTAAAAATGTGCGTTTATTGTGTATTTTCATAAATTTAAATAAAATTAAAATATTTTAATTGATTTCCATAAAATGACATGCACTTTCCTACACATATAATTATTCATGCAAACTGAATGTATGAGATATCTTCATTCAAGGGTGAAATTAGTATAATTTATCAAGAAAAAATTTACACACACACACACACACACACACACACACACATGTATATATATATATATATATATATATATATATATATATATATATATATATATATATATATATATATATATATATATATATATATATATATATATATATATATATATATATATATATATATATATATATATATATATTTATGTATATATATATATATATATATATATATAAGCTCCTGGGAATGGAAACATTTATATTCTACAAAATCCTTCCAGACATTGAATAATCTCAGTTACATGAAAAAGGACCCCTATGTTTGGATGTATGTGTTGCGTGATATTTTTATTCATGTCGGGTATCGTTGCCTGCATTGTCAACATAAAATCAACAAAAATATGGAGAGGGAATTATTAATGGCAATAAATCCAATAATGCTAATTGACGAATTGAATTATTGGATTCTAAAGACTAATCCACTCAAATTATCCATACCGGTTACTCCGGTTTTTTGTTTGAAAATCCTCAGTTTCTGCTATCATTATAATATGATTATTGTTTTTATATATTAGTCTACTGTTTTGTTCTATTCTCATTTTTCTGTGGCATGGTGCAAAATATTTCCAAGTGGAGAGGAATAATTAAAATTTTATCATGTAAAATAAATGTGAAATTAATGTACAGAATTTTTCTGTCTGCTACAGTTAAAAATATAAAATCCATATTTAACACAACATGTGCGAAAATTTAATTAATTCAGTTATCAAAATAATATTTGAATCTGATAACAAGTTAATATATTATGAGAAAGAGAAATATTTTCTTAAGGTAAGATTATTCATATTAAAAAAAAATACTTTAAAACCTATCAACAATCTATAGGTGATGACTTCTGCATCAGAAAGCAATTTTAATTCTAAACGATTTTAGTTCCAAAAATTTTGTTAACACAGTTATAAAAATAGCACTTGATAGCACACTGGCACGCGCGCACACACAAACAATACACACATGCATACTCATATGTGAGTATATATATGGGTGTGTGTGAGTTTGTGTATGTACGTTATAGAGAAATATACGTTAAGGAGATGCACTATTTTGACCATATTTGCATCGGATTATTCTAAAAAAATGCTGTTAATCATTAAATAATCTGATAGAAACAATTAAAGGATGTTGAATTTATAGGTTAATCTTGTACCTTAAGAAATGATTGGTTGATACATTACTGACAGAAAGAGAAGTTTATACTTGATAAAAAATTACATTTGTTTGGCAGGAAAAAATGTCGTTAGTAGAGATTTTGGATGCAAAAGAAAATACACTAAAGTTATATACATGACAAAAACATGAAAAAAGTGTTTTTTTCTAAAAGAAAATTGTTTTTAGTAGGAGGAATGGTTAAATATCAATAATATTTTTAATAAAAATATTTATTAATAATAAGAAAGTCTTCAAAAATTCATTCCGCAGCAATCTCAAGTTTATGTTACCTAATTTTACTGTTGCGTCGTAATCGGAATCTTGATACAGTGCCAAGTCTGCTATCATAAAATCGGAGTAAATAAAGTACATGCTATCAAGAAGAATGTATAAAAGTATACAATATCACCAATAACTGAATACGCTTAGAAATGTTATACATTAATATCGCAGAAATCATTTTATTTTGGAAAGAAATACCATGAAGTCAAAATCTTAGCTTTTCCGAATTTTTCTATTATAAATAATTTTTTTGCTGCCTCTTTTTTCGTAGATCTAGTCTTCACATTAAAAATCAATTTTGATTTATCCATTTAATTAATAAATGTATAAATCACCCTAATGGTATGACCATGTATCATTGGAACTAAATCTCTACTTTTTATATCAGAAATAATTTTCAGAAAATTAACTGTTTAAATGCAGATTTGGGCCATGAATTACCACTCAAATATTGTGTGCCACAACTTTCTTATGTTTAATTGAACAGCTGATAATTTGCATGCGATGCCATGAACAATATTCATCAATATATTTATGATTAGATTTTAAGGATTTAAATCGAGAGTTTAAATTTTTTGAGAGTTTTTTAAAATTGTTTTTGCTTTTTAAAACGTGACTACGAATTTTATTTCTCATTGAAAAATATTGTAAATATAGTTTAAAGGATTATATTTTTGATTAAAATTGAAAAATAGATTTAAATTTACGTTGTTCATCTATAATTTAAAAAAAAGAATGCCTCTGTTGCTTATGACACTTGGATAAGTCAAGATCACTTTGCCGATGGCTATGCAAATTTAAGTAACAAGGCTGCGACTTTCATTTAAACAGAGCATTGCGAAGGTGAAAGTACGACTTTGCTCCAAGACTCCTCAGACAGATTGGCATCAACGTATGGTCTGGAAATTTTCTCCAGATCATTACACCCATGGTAATTTCTTAACTACCCACCTCATGAATTTCAATTCCACAGATTTAAGAAACACGTATATTGCATTTACTTGATGGGTCTTTAATGACACTGGAAATTAAACCCCGCACTGCCGTATGGAAGGTCAATGTCCTAACCACTAGACTACCACAGCTCTTAAAACAATGTCACAGCTAGCATTACCTTAACTTAAAACGATGTTAATATGTGAATTGATTCTGAATTCAGCAGTTATTACATTTGGCAAAAAGTCTGACTGAAGACAATCAATTGTAGTACTACTGTATTCCAAAGATTTGAAATCTAGTGAAATTTATCTTAACATAAAAAGAAACACTCATTTGCTTACAAGTACAAAGAGAATTCATTAATCTTTGTCATGTTGAACTATTGCTATTATTGCTTATAATCAAGATTAGTCTTGTTCATATTGAACAATTGATTTGAACAATATTAAGTTTTCTTTGCGAAATTTCATATGAGTGTCCTATTCAATATAAGATCGACTGTACAAGTTTCGTAAAGAACATGTCTTCTGTACCTTTAAATGATGTCTTAAAATAAAATGCACAAAAACATTTGAAATGTTTTAAGCTATGATATAGAATCCTACAAAACATTCAGAGGTAATTAATCTCATCGCGTCTTCTATACATTTTGGAATTACTTTTGGATCAAGCACATTCACTGTAACTGTAAATTTTCTGACCACTAGAGAATTCTTTATATCAGGTTTCCTGATATAAAGAATAAATAATCTGATACATTCACGTCATAACAGATGTAAACTATTTACATATCAACATAGAAAAAAACCTAATCATATTATTTTCTACACATATCTCTACATCTTTATTTACTATTGAGTGATTTAGAAAATGTTAACAATTCAGAAATGAGACAAATTTGAAATTCATGAATGCTTGGTAGTGATTTGTTGAATTATAATATAAAACTCAAATTAAATGTAAAGAAAACAACATTACAAATTTACAATAAAACTCAAAATTAAAATCCAACAGTTAAAACTCAAAAATACATTTCCAGTATTATTTGCTGTCCCAACTTATTAATGTCTTATTTTATTATACCTTGTATCGACAACGGGAATAGAAAATGATAATTTTTGTGAATTTGGATGTGTAAACAAAAAATTAAAACAATCTTTACTGAGATAGACTATCTTTTATTAATTGAATAAAACTAAATATAAGAGCAGTATAAGCAATTTAGTTTAATTAGAATAATTAATAAGAAAAATATTTTCCAAGATCTGAAAAACTATGTCAGCTTTCAAAGATTGCAAGATCATAAAACTTTGTAAAAAACGGAAGTTCGGAAAAAATATCTTTCCGCAGATAGAGAGAGAGAAAGAGAGAGAGATAGAGCAGAGTTTCATAACAATATGATTTAAAAAAAGTGACAATGCGAATGAAGATGTGATCCAAAAAATTGTTTCAACCTCATGGTATACTGAGAGAAATTTATTTCTTATAAAAAAGCTGTTGAAGATATCTTTAAATTAAGGATAGATTTGTTTTATTTCAAGATACTTAATAAGAATATTTTTGTTATAGAGCAAAATACATTTCATAAAACGTGAAATTCATAAAAATTAAGAGTTGCTAACTTTGAAAACGCATTTTTCTTACTTAAAATCATGTAGTTTCATCATGTATTTATATAAAATATATAATCTTACCTTGAACAAATAGTAATTTTCATTCATTTTTCCTCACAAATGATGCTTTTTACTATACTTTTTTAAATTATAGTTTAAAGAAGTATAACAAAAGCATAAATAGCAATGATTCCTTAAATATCTTCATTATATCACATGGATTTTCCGTAACATAAGCGTATAAACTCATATTATTTTAATTCTACATGATACTCACATTGTGTTTTTACTAAATTATTTTAATATGAAACATATGCATATATTAATTAACGTTATTTATTAATTAAGTTTGAGACTGGTATTGATATATATATATATATATATATATATATATATATATATATATATATATATATATATATATATATATATATATATATATATATATATATATATATATAGTATATGTATATATATATATATATATATATATATATATATATATATATATATATATATATATATATATATATATATATATATATATATATATATATATATATATATATATATATATATATATATATATATATATATATATATATATATATATATATATATATATATATATATATATATATATATATATATATATATATATATATATATATATATACAGAGGGAGAAAGAGAATATAAAAATAAAAGTATTTTGAAGATTACAAATTCCTCCAAAAATTAAGTTTTACGAAACTTTCCAAATATTGATAGTTTTATATTATTTTACAGTTCTACTTTAGAGTCTTGTTGCATTGGCAAAATTATCAAACAAATATATTCTGAGGTGAATAAATTTATAAAACACTAAAAAAAACAAGTAATTGAAAATAGTTAGTATTCGATGTAGGAAACATATGTTTCACTAGGTTGTTCTTTAAAAGCATTCAGTAATTTGATCAGTGAAATTCAAGAAATTTGTTGTCACAATTCCTTAATTTTACCACAGCCAGTTTCTTCAGTTGATCAAACTATAGATATTTTAAGTCAATATGATTTGTGTTATAATGTTAATTATCATTTTATTATATATTATATAATTAATATAGGCAATAAGGTATGTGTGTTTTAACTTGTTTACTTAAATATTTATGATGTTCGAGAAATATTTCGGAAGAATTTGCTTTCACACTAAATTTTCAACTTTCTTATAGAGATACTTAAAGTATAACGTAAGTGTACTTAATGTTTTAATAGATTAGCATTGCCGCCATCTTAATGACATTTGATTAATTACGAAAATGAAATGATAACTCTTCCAAAACCTTGTCAAAGTTGTACGTTAACGTAATAAATCAGACTTGAATTATAAAGATGAATTATAATTGTAGTAAAATTTGCATCATTAGCATTATTTTACGGACGTATTTCGTAGAGCAACTGGTAAATCATGCTTGCAATGTCAAGATTTCAATACGCGAACTTCTCCAGCTATTCTGATTAATCATACCCATTGTTTACATAATTTGAACATAATATGAATCTATTCAGTTAAAAACACTTTGCGCATCATATTTCGTATGAATAAAAAATATCTTTTTTATATATTTAAAAAAAATTAAATTCTAACATAAATTTTGATTATTTATCTATTTTTTTTTACATTTTTACTTTGAATCATTTTTTTTTTGTAATACAAAATAATTTTTCAAACAATTGCTAACTCTTAATGATAATTTATTTTTAAAAATTCGTTAATATTTTGTGATATTTGACTGTTGCGTTTAAAAAAAATATTTTGTTTATATTTTGTGATATTTGATTGTTGTATATAAGCAAAAGTATTTATTTGAAAACATAATTTATATATAATACTTTTTTAAAGAAAATATTATATGTTAATCTAACTTTTTTATATATACTACTGTTTCACAATTTCCATTGCTTATATTACTTGCAGCTGCATTTGACATTTATAAATTTTGGATAATGCATGATAAAGTATAATTTAATTTTAAAAATTTATGTGAATTCAGTTGTAATGGTTTTTATTTGAAATGAAAAAACAATTCAATAGATTTGTTAATATAGTTAATTATTATGGTTGATGCATTAGAGTATCCGTTTCAGATATATAAGTACTTTCTGTAAATATTTTTAAAAATACATTTTTTATTCCATATTCTATATTTCTTGAGTTTATTTCCGCCATTTATGGTTAATTATGAACAAATTACATTTGTTGACATTAAAAAAATTAAGGAAGAAATAACAAAAATATTATTTATATAATTAATATCATTTAGAAAATTATATTTGTTAGTTCTATTAATTTTGTCAAACAAAAAAGGCTTGCTTTTAGTTTTATGAAAAATTTTCCTTTTATTCAAGAATTTTTAAGCTTTGATATTTGCTTTTGAATATTTCCGAATTAATTACAAATATACTAAACGTCTTGAATGTGATTAAATTTATCATAATAGAATTTATAAAGAAAGTATAAATAATACGGAGAAACATAGGCGTAAATAATATTAAAAAGATGAATTTTAATATGCAGAGAAAAAGAAAAAAGAATATTTTAATATATAAATAAAACTAATAAAAATTTAACAAACACAATAGAAAAATATTAAAATATTGTAAGCATAAGTCATGTGAAATGAAGTGAACTCTGATGATTTTATTTTATAAATGGTTTTCTCTCTCCCTTAGAGTTTTTAATTATAGTTTTAATAAATAATTTTTTTATAAAGCATTTTTAATAAATTGATCCCATTAAAATTTAACCAATATTTTTTACAGCCATTACAGTGGAAGTGGTCAACCTTTTGTAAACTGGACGCAGTGTCATTCTTCCGTTGGTGACCATGAGTGAAATAAATCATTTTGTTAATCATTTGCTATTTTTAAATTACACTGTCTAATAGCGAATACGTCTTTATCGAGTTTAAAGAACATTATATTAGTTAAAATCATTGATGAGATCAATTTGGAAATGCCATTGAATACCTATCATTAACTCATAAAATTGATCACGTGTACTACACTTCTACTACAGTTCTTTCGTTCATTCGATCTACACCTAGTTTGCACTAGATGTTTGTGGTGAACACAGTACCAAGAATCTAGAACGAATGTCTAAAACACGTTTTTCTCTAAAACAAAATTTGACTAAACGCAATTAAATATTCGGTGTACATATCAATTTTTATCGAAACTCGAATGGAATCTAAAAATTTCCTCCAAAATACTAACCGTGTATACTATTCGTTATAAAGTTATTTTGCTTTTTTAAATCGGAAAATATATAATCCAATATGAAAATATAAATTTCCTTATTTCAATAAATTTGAAGTACAAAACTTATTGAAAAAAATTGCTGTACAATATTTCAGAAAGAAATTTGGAATAATAAAAATGTATGCGGAACAATGTAAAGTATAATAGCTAATCTAAATGTTACATTGTCGAAAATGCACTCAAAACGTTTCTGAAAAAACTATATGCAACTTTTCAAAAATATTACACACATTTCATAGAAGTGCTTTGGAGTGCATTTCTGAGAATGGTATTTAGCTATATTTTTACATTGCTTGCTTATAAAATTTGCAGTGATATGTTTAAGACTATTATTCATAATCTGATATTTAGTTCTTTGATTATTAATAATATTTAATAAATAAATATTTTTAAAATAGCAAAGAAATATACCAAAAGGGGAAAAAGACATGCTGAAATGTATTAGTAATGAAAAGTGCTAAAGGGAATGTTAAATGTATTAATTAATAAAGTTTGTTTCGGATAAACCAAGTGCAGGTCAAAGATAAGCATTGTTTATTTTCCAAAGAAAGTTTAGCGTAGATATTTTTATGGTTGAATACTTACTTAAAATTGAAGCTGATATTTTTCATAGAAACATTAATTTAAAATCAAAAATAACTCATATGTCTGTGACATGACACATGTTATAGAAACTGAAAGTGAATCCAAAATTGAAAGAAGCAATGGAATCAGATGACAACTTTTCAGAATTCAATGAACTCGAGGGAAAAAGAAACAAATTTGACATATGTTGAAACCGTTCAGATGATAAAAGGAGGTATCGATTCTGAAAGTTCCGGACTACTTTTCCTTCAGAGGTACCCTGGAAGAGGAAGTAAAAAATAAACACATGAGAGAAACGTATTAAATTCTTGGAAGACGAATATGGCGAAAAATGTTCTCGGAAGTAGAAATCAGAGCGAAAGTAGCAGTAGCCAAAGGAAACACTCCAAAGATGCCAGTCAAAGATGAGAAAATCTCAAAGAGGAATGAAACTAATATTTTGAATTCAAATCAGTAAGAAGAAGGTCTGCGGGAAACAGACTTTTGTAATATAAGAAAGCAATAAAAAGGAGATGAAAATAATATTTTTAAAAACATAAGAAAACTTGATAAAACAATTTTAAATAATAGCAATATTGTATATATATATATATATATAGAAAAAATAGAATTTAATATGTTGTTATTGCTACTTATGATACTTAAACAAGCCAAGCTGGCTATGCCATTGGCTATACGATTTAAAGTCAGTAGGGTGCGTCTTTCGTTTAACCAGAGCACCACTGAGGTAAAAGTACGACTGGATCATTGATCTGGATCGGGAGGAAACTTTATCCAGACCATTACACCCATGGTAACTGTTTAAGGACCTACCACGGGACTTCGATTGCACAGATTTAATGAGCACGCATATCGTATGTACTCGAGGGGTCTTTGATGGTGTCGTTGGGATTTAAATTCCAGTCCTTTCTGATGGAATATGTAATGTTGAAAGATATACAAGAAAAACCATTTTAAATATACATATTAAACAGTTAATGTTTAAGATATTTAAAAGAAGAGTTTAGTCAAATGATGGAAATATTCTTTTAAGTCAGAAATGTACAGAAACAGTTCAATGCTTGTCGTAACGAAAAATCTTCTTGCGGAGAAATTCTAAGCACTTTCTAACTTATTTAGAGATTAATATCTCTATTTTTAAGTGACATAGAAAGCTAAAGTGAAAAAAGTTACTTTTGTTTGCCCTAATAATCACTGCATCAAAGTTCAAAATTGCGAGTCATTATACATAGAAATAGACCATTCAAGAAAAATGAGCTATTGTACCGGATAGTAATAGCCCAATATAACTTTTGCAAATGAAACATTTATAGAAGTAATTTTAAGATATAATTTTATAGTTATATTGCTTTTTCTAGATTGCAATGTTATATTTGATATTATAAAATGGTCAAACACACACAATTTAAAACATATTTAATTCTTGTAAGCTATGTATTACTTTAAATGCAAAGATAGAAATATGTGCAAAATAAAGTACATCAATGTATAAAATTCAAATTTGTACAAATGGATCAAATTAACTATCATTAAATTCGTTTGAGTCTTTTCAGAATAGTACTGGATAATGATTGGAAATTCTTTTTTAAATGCCACATTCATGACTTTCTTTAAGAACGAATTTCACAATTGATTTTACTTTACTAATTTTGTCTTAACATCCAAGTGTTACATTTTCCTAATTCATTAATTTCTCTCGATCCTTTTTTCTCGTTAAAAAACAGTATGTATATATATATATATATATATATATATATATATATATATATATATATATATATATATATATATATATATATATATATATATATATATATATATATATATATATATATATATATATATATATATATATATATATTATATAAGTTTTGACATATATTAAGACAAATTTTTGTGATATGATTAGAGTTAGAATATTCATTTGATAATATAATGCAGATTTATAAATATACACTGCGCGATGTTTAAAATACAGCACCAAGGAGTTGCCTAAAAGTGACGAAATTCAGCAAACAGAGATAGAGTCAGGTCATTAGATTATAGGACCACTGCAAACGGCGATACGGCAAATATAGTACGGCAAAGATAGTACGGATAGTGTCGTGATGAATGGCTTACCATTCCCTATCAACCATTTGCCAAACTACATCTTCTGAAGGAAACAGGGGCATGGTCATCAAAAAACGTCCAATCATATTCTAAATGGGTTCGATTGATTAGAACATGGTTTGATAGGTTATGGCCTGGGAAGTAGTTGTACACCTAACAGGGCATGTTAGCTGATGCGAGTAATATGCGGCCAGGTGTTATCTTCCTGATATAGGGCTCTAGGCACTCCCTGAAGATAGGAGAGTGTCACTGGACCAAGCACATCATTCACTGTCATGATATCATAAATAGTAACTAGAGGTGACCTGGTACCATACGCAATGGCACTACAAACCAAATTGTCTCGTTGACGCTAGGTGTGAACAGTTGCCGCAGGATTGAATCTGCCTCCACGTCGACGCTATACTCATAAGTGGTGACTATCACTGAAGAAATAGAATCGTAGTCTACATCACTCAAACCAGGTATCATTTCATACTTTAACGTCTGTGCTGCGGGTCAATGGCAATCTTCTTGACAGAGGCTATGAGCACAGACCACTGGCAACCAATTGACGGTAAAGGGTTATGCTTTATATGGGAGCATTCAATTTCAGTAAACGTGCTCCAACTCCCGTCAGACTAGTTGATCTGCACGTAGGGACGCCACTCTAGCTTCACGGAGACCCCGAAGACGTTTCAAAGTTTCTTTTTCCAACCATCTTCGCCACAGCCAGCGTACTGTGGATGTTTCCAGGTGTCTGTCAGCTGCGATTTATCGTAAAGACCGACCAACCATTTCACACTGATCACTATGACCCTCATAAACTCATCTGTCTACTGGAACTGACTTCGTCGATGATGGTCAGACTTTCTCTGCAATTACTGGTGTCTTTTTCTAAAAGCACAAACTGTCTATGATTGTTTTCTAAGCAGCAATAGCAGAGAGAATATTGCCCACTCTGCCAGTTACTCATTAATATCCTATCCAACATGTGCTGGAGAGCTGCGCATTTTCCATCATTTGCATAATTTGGTAAGCTGTTTGTACCCTGAAATTTGCATAATTTTCTGTCAATTCTTTTTTGGTGTTGCATTTTCAATGTCGGGCAGTTTATTAAGCAATCACCAATTTATATCAGATAAATTTATAAAATTAAAAATAAATTATAAATTCTTAAAATGTTTTCTTAAATCATAAAATGTTTTCAAAAATTTCATTCAAATGTTAATATTTAAACACTTAACTAAGTTTCTAGAGATAAATAACATTTCCAAAAACTGGTTAATTATCATTCTTACATTCGTAAAAATTTATTCACACACACACACATAGATATACATCTTCATTAATACATTCATATGTATTTATATTATATATATATCTACAATACATTTCATTTTCATCATAATTCCTTTTAAGTGTATACATATATATATATATATATATATATATATATATATATATATATATATATATATATATATATATATATATATATATATATATATATAGAGAGAGAGAGAGAGAGGGGGAGCATAAAGTTACTCAAAAGGCTATGAATCAGACCTTTTCCATACTGCCATGCACTAAAACGGAACTCAGTCCACCATTTCCAGCAAAGTGCTTTTATATTTCACTTGTTTCTTGGCAATTTTTTGGGCTAATAATAAATTTTAGATTTTTTTAAGTGTAAAAAAGTATAAACTATTATCATATTTATTACAAATTCAACATCAATTTCTAAAAATATGGCCTTTGTATCCCACTGAAAAGAGATTTTCAGGCCTACCCGTTACTGTTTATGAATGGTAAACAGACTGATTATCTGCTGAAATGTTCCAAACTTTGGCTTTATTAAAACGCCGGATAGATACGAATAAAGCCATACACTGCTGTGAATAGCAGTTCATCTCATGAACTATTGCTGGCTTTTATCATCAGAGTACTGATTACACTTTTCGCATAGTGGTGTCTAAGCATTCAAGTACCAGCACTAATTCCTAATTACATTAATTCATGCTTGGTTTAACAATTTTTGATATAATTGAAATGCTATTCGACACATGTTGACTCATTTTGCTTTTGTCCTTTATTGTAAACAGGAGCAGAACAACTTATCATTTCAAACTATTGATAATATATTACTATTATATGTTGAATGTATTTCATCTGAATAAATTTCAGCATCTTTTATTTTCCTAATATTTAAATCTTTTTTTATTTTAAGTTCTTTTATATCCAGACGTAATTTTCTGTATTTAAAATTTTAAAATTTTTAGTTTGATTGCATGTTATTTTCAATGAAAGAATTTTGTGGAAAGAATGTTTAAGTATTTAGTTATGTTGAATGGAAATATTGAAATTATTTTTTGCAACATAAAAATAGATAATATCGACACTAAAGAGACATACATGTTAGATGATTAAATAATTTAATTTTTAAATGTATATATAAAACATTTGAAAAAATATATATATATTAGATTAATAGATTTAAGGTATCTTAAAATCGTCTTTAAAAAGAATATTAGCTAATCAGCAAATATTTTAATTAAAATGTCTTGGATTTCATTGTATTTAATATAATAAGCAATAAATAAGCAATTATCTATTGCGAACTAATTAAATTAAAAAGAAAATCTTTTGGAAAGAGATTTTGAACATTGCATCAATTTATATTTAATTAGCCCATATTTTTTATATCTTTATTATGTTTTATAATAAAGTATAATTCTAAAATTTCATATTATAAATTCCTGTTTAACATGATTTTAATTTTCATAGATTTTTTATCATTTAAAGTATAAAAATAAAAATTATAATATTAATATAATAATTTTTTATATTAATATTATAATTAAACTATAATACTAAATTGTTTATCATTCTCTGTGTTAAATACGATATTCAATTTACATTTGCCAAAAATTTATCTTAAAATGTTAAAAATATATGTGCGTTTTTATGCTATGATATTAATAATAAAATCTAACATTAGTCTTTTCATTTTGATACATTATTTTTAAATGAGGGAAATTAATTGAATTAATTATTACTTCCAATTTCATAACCAAACACAGTGAATAAAAATGAGCTTCTTTTACTTTAATATTTAAATAATTTTCAATATTTAATTCAGGGATATCACATCAATTTCAGTTTTGTAAATTAAAAATCAAATTTTATGGTTTCTTGATGGAAACGTAATCAATATATTTTTCCTTTTTAATAGCATAGAAATAACTTTACAATAAATTATATAAATATATTATAATTTTGGAGTTATTATAATTTTTTATTCTCTAATTTCTTTAATAATTAATTTATGATTACGCTCAAAATTCAGTATTTATTAAAAATATCATGTTAAGTGAACTTTAAAATTTCAATCAAGGCTATTTACTTTACACTTTTATAAAATTAAAAGTAAGGAAGATAAAAACTTTATAACAAATTGCAAACTGCCGTTTTAAAATATATGATTAATATATTATCCTATATAGATAGCATGGTTTGAGAAATATTATATATCTCTACATAGATTTCATTTGTTTATTTTTTTGCTTAACAGTTATTTAATGTATGTTGCATAAAACAATAACATAAATACTATAAATCTTCACGTTTGTAAAATTCTTGTCTAATGTTAGAGAAAAAAGATTAATTAGAAAGATATTTTTTGCATAAGTTTTTAAATTCCTCACATTAAACTATATCATAAAATGTTTCTTTTAAGTATGATAAGTGAGCTACAAGAATTTTTAAATTGTTTCATATATTTCAATATCGGAAAAATATTTTGTATTCGGAGCTGATGTTCAAACATAATCTGTATTTAACATATGTGTATTTTATTTTATAGTGATTTTATTACATAAATGTTTTAGCTCAACTTGTATCGCATAAACCAGAAAGTACTAACTTTTTAAAAACTGCATAGTTACTGTAACATGATAGTTTAAAACATTTTACGATGTTTTTGAATAACAATATAAAGGATTCATTTATAAATAGCTTTCTAGTTTTGTTGTGTCAAAAATTATTGAAATACTGTTATTATTAAATTTTCCTTGTTTTAATTCTTTTTTAATTTACAATGCAACACATGAGTGAATTATTTATCGCTTAAACAAAATGAGGGAAATTTTCACTCAAATTAATTAACATGAGCACATTCCCATATATAAGTCTCAGTTAAACCATTAAAAACAGTTCACAGCTTCATAGGATTACCATATCCACATGCAGAAATTCAACTATCATTTCATAAATTTTTAATGCATTTAAGAACATTGCTTCCCTACAGCAAAATTATTATTAAATTAAAATCCAAAATATACTTTCAAACCACTAAAAAGTTATGCATCGTGTAAAAATCCTGAATTAGCCCTAGGTAGCAAAGATGTCAATTGGTGCATTAAGTTCATTTCTATAGTCTGAATAATTTGATTTATTATTGCCATTTCAGCTTAATTGATGCTAATGACTTTCTAATGCGGATCAGGCAATTAAGAGATTGGTTTGGGAAAAACTGTTATCAAATAGTGTAAATAAATTAGCAAAAGTGATCACTCTTGACAATAATTTTTATTGGAAAAATAAGCGTTCTAAGCACATAAATCTATTTATTTCCCTTTTCATACTTGATTTATCTCTTAGAAAAGTCATTATTATAGTAAATCGTCTGCACTTATTTTATAAAGGAACTTTATGTATATTTTAAAACACTTAAAAGTAAGTTTTTTATGGAAATTCAAATGAAGTCTTCTGAACGAAGATTATATTGGCACTACTGCGGAATGTTTGAAATTAAATTACATTCTATGAAGGTATTTTTAAAATATATTATTTTTTAATGTTTCTGAATTATTTTATTTTTTATCACACTTTACTAAACTTAAGAAATAAAAAACAGCAACATTACGTTTTTGTAATATTTTGTCTAACACTGCATAATATGTGTAAAAATATATTTGTAATAGTATATAAGTATGTCTTTTTATTATCAAATATAAATGAAAAAAATAAAAATATATATTGATCTATTGATAAAAAAACATAAATTATGCTCATATTTTTAATTTTTAGTGTAGCTTATTTTCTAGACATAATTAATAAACATTATGTGATTGTATTTACACTATATAAAGAAAATTGTGAAAATTAAAGCTCGAAATTTAAAAAGAAATTAGTGTAAAATGACAGATGATTATTGAATATATAGTAACAAGTAGTAGTAAATAATACATATTATAAATTCACTATGGTACTAAATACAATTAATATATTTTTGAATTATTATTAATGAAAAAATAATCCTTAGCAAGAGCACTTGTTTTAATAAAATATGAAAATATCTTGCTCCATTTATTCATTAAAATGTGTTATCAAGGAATATTTAAGACTTTGTGTGAATTCAAATTAAAAATCAAAATAAAATAACTCTCATGAGAGATTTTAGTGATATATTGCTCATGATTTTTATTCCTATCAATATTACGCCTATTATTTATTAAAAACAGTAGTTTTGAAATACCCAGTAAGTATTATTTATCTCTATCTCTAACTATTATTTACCTAAATCTTGTTAAACGATTAAAAGTAAAACTTAACACATACAACTTTTATTAGAAAGCTATTTTTAAAGATAATCTAAGTAATTAAAGAAAGAATATAATCTAAGAAATTAAAAATAGAATTAATGCGCAGAACTTATAATAAAATATTATAAGTTTTGCATTAGTTATAGGAACTTCATTTTCGAAAGTTCTGCTCTAGTAAAACAACATTAAACACATAATAGTCATTTCTAAAAAGCTGACAATTTTTAATAATATCATTAAGGAATGTACTTAACACAAAGAATCCAATAATTCTTTTGACTTGACTCAATGTGAAAACAATAGCTAACTGTAATTGCCAATGATATGTTAATTCTAAACTATTGATAAATTTCCGACAGACTTATATACGAAATCAAATTTAGTTTTATATCATGTTTATTAAAATCTGCTACAACAGCTGCGCATGTTTCTCTTCAGCATTTAGAGATTGCGGGATCTTTTTTTTAAACAAATTACATTATCCAATCATATGTTGTCTATCTTACCAATGACTGACATTTAATCTAAAAAAGGTCATTTATGACAAAATACTCCGTTATAATGTGTCTTTGGTAGCTGTCAATTTAAGAAATGAAGAAAATAAATTCATATAAATTTTATTGAGAATGATATAAAATAATAGTAGGAAGCATTTTTCTATTTTATGTGGAAAATTCATAAATTAATTAATCATGTACGTTTAGTGTAATAAAAATGTCAATGTTATTTTAACATAAATAAATATCTTTCAAAGCTTTTTGTTTTTTCAAAGATCAGATTCTTATTTGTCACAACCCTTTCATACCATTGATGTCTTTCTGATTCTTTGAGTTTTATTTAAATAATATAGACAAAGTTTGAAAATGTATTAAATTCGGTGACTTGGAGATATTTTTATGAACAATTTAAAATATCTGTAAAATACATTAACATGTATTTATTTTTCTTATATTTTATTTATATCCCACATATTAATAAGGATCAAAATGAGAGCAGAAGGAAGCAAATAAGACTTAAAATTTGAATTCAAATCTCCATAAGTAAAATCAATTTTTACACATAGATATTTGATTCCCTGTTTTGAGCATTCTTTGTTTTTGATTGATTTCAATAGCAAAATTAATTTTTGATCATGAATATTTGATATGGTTTTGCAGAAAAATTATGTACAGAAGGAAGATTAACTTGGATGCAACAATCTAAATTTAGGAGACTTTTGTCGTTATTTGCTCTTCCTTTGATTTACATTTCATTTAAAAGATAATTTGTAACTAGATAAAATATCTAATTTAAAAAATACTTTTCACAAGAACTACAGAACTTATAAAAAAATTTGTAAGACTGAATTATTATTCGGGGCCGAGTTTTTAATGCGTTCTCTCTATTCCTCTACCTCATCTTCAATGCTTTGAAATTTTCTTATTATTCTAATTTAATCTTCACAACTCTTAACAGTCTTCACAGGAAAAATTATAATAAAGTGCTTTTAAGTAAATTAGCGTGATAAAAATATTAATTTTGTGCATATTTCACTGTAGAAAAGAGAAAGAAAAACGGCCAACTATTGCACATTCCATAAGCAAATTCTATGACTTAAATATAGATAAATATGAGTGTTCTGAAATTCGGGCATTGAAAAATAAACTTTGTTGCAATTTGAATACCTTCTTATTAATTAATTAGATACGCAGATTTTCTGCAGCCATTTGAGCTCCAAAATCACTTTGTTACATAAGATAAAAAATATTAAAATACATAAAAATTTAAAAAGAAAATTATGTTGCACATTCTACAATGTTCATGCTTTATTCCAACCAACTGTTCTTTGAGATATATTTGTAATCATCCTATAGTTACAATCCTGATTTTATTTTTTAAAAATAAAGTTGAACTCTATTTTGAGAGTTATTTAATTAATGGAAATTAATAATTAAATTAATTACAATGAAATATATTTTGCAGCATTTGATTCAAAGAAATATCAGCCAAATTTTGTTAATGTCGAGAAAACATATTTTCCCATCTTCTGCAGATTACGTAATTCAAAATGGATTTCAGCAGTCTCTAAGAAGATTAATAAAAATTATAATGCTTATTATAAACAACTTCTGCTCTCGAAATATGACGTGTCAAATTTTCTTGATATCAAATAAGTCATCCATTCATCTTCTCTGAAATTTGCACTTTCGTAAACATCTCTCACGTCAAATTTTGAAATATTAAGGTTGGCGCTTGATGACTAATTCTCCTTATACGAGTGCACCAATCAATGCAAATCATCTGATTTAGGATTCAGTTAATTTGGATTACGAATCCATCTTGTGATGGATAAATATTCATTATCCTGAATGATAATATAGTTAAGGCTTACGGCAAGCAGGCTAATTAATTATCCATACAATTCTTCACCTAGATGCACATTTCCCGATCCTTTTGTATTTATCCCCGATTCATGAATATTACTCGATCATGATCGTGTGCATGGTCGGGGAGGAATCTGCTTAATTATAATGCTGATGCGACTCGGAATGAAAATGATTGGTCATGCAATTAGAGATTTATTGTTATCTGAGCTTCAAACATGTCTCCTCAGAGACCTTTTCTTGAAATTTGGGTTTTAAAATATCTTAGGATTTAATTCCCTTGAGGTAATAAGTAAGTTTATTTTAGTAATGTTGTTTGGAATCATATATTAAATAGTGCAGAAACACTCTTTAATAAGGATTAAGTTCCCAGAATAAAAATATGAGGAAGGTAAGTTTAATAAAGCTCTACAAAATTACTTTTAATAATTGAAACGCAGTTAATTTTAATTTGAAAATACCAAAGTGTGTAATGGCAACACAGAACTTATGCTACCTTCGTCAAAATAAGTTAGAAATTGATAGCATTAAATTCCCACGTGAAGAAGAGGTGTAATCTTGCATTTTGTTCAAATAATTAGTTTGTAAAATCTCTTGCAAATTATGCTTTGAAAATAAAGTTAAAATCAAAACATTATCATTGTGACTGCTCAGTCATTATATCATTAAAACGTTTCTAAAGTTCCCATTGAGGGAATTTATATGACTTTAAAATTAAAGTATGAGGCTAAATTAATCTTATGTTTATAATTATTTAGACGTCATCCGTCTCCCAACACCGTTGTTTCAAATTAAATCCAAACTTCATTCATTATTCTCAGTTCAATTATTATCACTTTTGTTGTTGATCAAAGATACTTTACACAATGCAATTTTCGGTAAAATTGTTTTCTTTTATATCACTTCAAACCAATGCATTGCTGCTTCATTTCTTTTTTAAACACCTCAAATTCAATTTATGAAGTATATTAATAGTTAGTTTTTGTCTTAAAAGAAATGTATGAAAAATTAGATAAATATCTATAAAATCTGCTATATACTATTAAGGTTGTTTGTAAAAATTGATTGGAAATACTAAATATATATTTAATATAAAATATAATAAAGGGGAAATATTAAACATTTATTGGAAATGTAAGCTACAAGGTAACAAATAATGCGCAACTTAACTTTTTTATTAAATGTAACATGTTATTTTTAGAAATAAACTTAAAGGAATTTAATGAAATTATGGATTATGAATTTATTTGTTTTATGATTTGAATTTATTTTTTAGATTTTCAAACTAGTAATGTTATTAATATCAAAGATTTAGAGGCTGTATTTTGGTGGTAGAGGATAAAAAGTGAAACATATTTCGTAGCTGCCTCTTGATGGATTTGACACTACTCACTCAAAGTCTGTGTTGTTGAGAATATCTGTGCATAATAAAGGTACCAAGAAGTGAAGTAATTTACTTTCTCAAGACATCTTTAATAATAAGCAAAAGTTGTTAGTTCATATGTTAACATGTTGTTGTTGTTACTAGTCCCAGATTGTACAATTCCAAAACTAGACAAACTCCACAAGTCCATAAACAGCCAAGAAATCCCAAAACATAAGGGGCTTTGAAAAAGCCTCTTCCAAGTTAAAATTGAAGTTTTTTAATAGCTCAAGATTGCTCAGGTGATGCCTGTTTAGCTTTAGATTTTGCGCACAGACTAAAAGTCTTTTGACCCTGCACACATTTGAAGACCCTTAGGTAACCACTGGTGAAGCTTGAAATACAAGTCTGTTGGCTTCTAGTTCCATCAAAAAGTCAGGTGACAGCAAGACTTATTCTAGAATACCAATTATGAGTAGGTTGAATCCTGCAGACATTCATAAGCGTTTCATAGGAGTATTTTGATTGTAGGGATTTAATTATTTATATTTGCAAGGAATTCTGGTAGAAATATATTGAAATAACTAAATAAATAACATCGATTGTAAAATGTAACCTATGTAAAGAATGATCAGAGATTTACTTATCTCATCTTGTTGCAATTCATAACAATTTATCTAATGCCAACTATTATTTAAAATTTTCTAAGTTCAAATATCATTTTTTTCAAATTTTAAGCGTTTATAATCAATTGAAAAAAATGATTGTTTTGTATTTGGACTCCAATGTTTTCTGTTTTATTATAATGATTTAACTTTATTTAAAAATGTAAGAATATGAATTTATTTTCAGAAATGGATGCTCATTTTTGCTAAATGTTTATCTTTTTATTTTTAAATATATATATACATAAATATATATATATATATATATATATATATATATATATATATATATATATATATATATATATATATATATATATATATATATATATATATATATATATATATATATATATATATATATATATATATATATATATATATATATATATATATATATATATATATATACATATATACATATATATATATATATGTATATATATATATATATATATATATGTATATATATATGATCTTTAAGATTGATCTCAAGTTTTACTTAAAGCAATTCTTCTTAAGTGCTATATTTATTAGTTCGAGAATTCTTATCTCCTTGCATTTCATGATAAATCTTAAGAAATAAGAAAACAGAACATGCTTTTATTTCCTTTTGCAGGTGAGATAATGTGTCTGATAAAATGAAAAACTTAGAAAATCTCATAAGATTAATTCCATAATACTAATAAAAATTTCACATTGAAATTTTATACATTTTGTTCACAGCTAATTCAATTGGGATAAGGGACATATATTGTATTTCGGAACACACACCATATGTTAAAAATAAAAATGAATTTTTTAAAACTTTCAAGGTAATTATTTTTTTAAATTGAAAGTTTAAGAAATATCATTATTTAAGAATGCCATTCAACGTATTTTAATAAAAATGTGACACATTTCACTAAAGATTCATAACTCTTAATCTGCACCATTAATCAGTGACATCAAAAAACGAAATATATCATTGATAGCCGACGACCTTAAGAAAAGTAAATCATTGGCAACGAATATTCCTTTCATTAAGGAATTCCCTCTTTACTGATTGATCTTGAATGTCTCCTAAGACTGATAGTATATCATTGGATCTTCTATAAATCATGGCCACCATGATTAGAAAAAAAGTACAGCCTCCAAAAATATTCTCTTCAAATAACATTTAAAAGGAGATACGCTGAAGATTTTTAATGTTAGACTTAGAGATAGAATTTATTAAAGAAATACTTTACTAGGTAATATTAAATAATCAAATATGAAATATATAAATGACAATGCTTTAAATAAACTTATTTTATATTGAAAAAATATTTTTTCTTGAAAGCTTCTTATGCAACAATAGGCATTGTAGCAACTACTACAATTTACGTAACTGCCAAAAAGTAGACTTTATAATATATGCAGGAAATTAAAGTCAACACAATAAAAATTTCACATATAATTAAACTAATGCATCCTTTTTAGAGTAATTAATATAACAATGACATTTATGGATTATTTTTAAAGCTATTGTATGTGTTTAAATTGTGTTAAGTTTAAATCTTTCATGAATGTGGAAAATTACTTACTTTTCATAAAATGCAATCTTTCATTTCATGACTTAGTAAAATAAAATCTTTTATGATATGTATAAAGTAAAGAAAAAGTTAATTAGGCTAAGCTTTCTGTTTATTATCTTAATGGTTCCCAGGAAGTGCTACTTTCAACTAAATGCGGATTCTGCATGGTAATTCCAAATAAAATTTCATACAAAGTTTAAAAGAGAATCATTAACAAATGTGATTTAATTACTGGGTGTTATAAAAATAAATTAATTTCCTGATACCTGTTAAATATTAGCTTTGAAATACAAACTTTATATCTTAATAACAGGTAATGAGAAAATAGACATTTACATTAATTAACAATTAACAAATGGAATCGCCTACCTTTTAAAAGCTGGACTCCTAAAAGTTTAGATTTAGTCTAAAAAGAAATGTAACTCCTAATGAAAAATGATGATGAATTAAACTGCAAATAATAAGTTTCTTTAACATATTTCGTTGGAGTAAGGGAAACTAATAAACAAGTCATTATTTCTTAAATGAGTAGAGATTTAAGACTAGAAGAATACATTCAAAAGTATATACAATATCAGAAAATGCCATGTAAAACTGTAAAATTTAATCTATATTTGCAAATATTTTAAAAGAATTAAATGAATGTCTCATTTTAAGAAGAATCCTTTCCAATATACCTTACCTGGAATTAGTTTCAAAACATAAAATTTCATTTATTGAATAATTGTCAAACTTCTCAAATTTTAATATGAAATTAGTTATTTTTCTTGCACTATGCATCGATTAAATACTTTTCTTGAGTCAAAGTTTCAATAATTATTGAAGAAACCATTATAATTACAGTTTGTAGTTTTACAGTGACTGTAAAAGAAAGTAAATATAACAAATATTATTGTTTGCAATTGTGGAAAACTTGAGCTGTCTCCCCTGCGTTTAAAAATTTGTAGTCTCATAAAAAATAATATGGTTTAAACTAATTCAATGAATAATTTAGTTTCAGCTGTATCTAATATCTCATTATGGAAAATTTTGATCACTGATTTTATTTTAAATACAAGCTTTATCATGAATAATTTGCATATCACCTATGAATTATCTTTTATTTTTATAAGACTATATGGAACTAATATGAAAACTAGCTAAATTTAAAAAAATAAATCATTGCTAGCTATTTTTTAATTATTTTTAATATGAATTTTACTGTGGAGTTATATACGACAAACCGTCACAAATTGAATTATCCATCAAAATGATATGCATATATTTTTGGTGTTAAATTGTTATATGCACTGGTGTTAAATATTGTTAATAAAATTATTATAAATATTGTTAATAAATTGGTGTTAAATTGATGTTTAATTGGTGTTAAATATTGGTGTTAAATTGTATTTAAAACAGTTATAAAATGAAAGTATGTAAATCGCAATATTTACTCAAAATATCTGAACAAATCATAACTTGATGGGATTTTCTTATTATACGTGTCTTCGGGATACCATTTCCACAATAGTGAAAGCATATGCAGTTGAACTTTCCTCTTTAATACAATAATTGCAAGTAAAATAATGACCTTCTTTTTAAAGCAATGTAGTAATTTAGAACCATTCAATGGATTATTTTATAAAAAGTATAATTTATTTGTTTTATCTATTGCCAAATTGAAATTTATGTAAACAAAACTCTTGTTGTTGTTCCTTATGACTTTTGGACAAGCCAAGCTCACTATGCCTTTGGCAGCGAATTAAGTCAATAGAGAGCGTCTTTCATTTGGATCAGAGCACCAAGAAAGTGAAAGTATGACTTTGATCTTTTTAAGGTTCCTCGTAATTTTGAACCACGGTCAGGTGACGAGGCCACACCTGAGCTGGCACCCTCCTCTCCACATCCAGGCCACACCAGCGGAAGTTCTTTGGACGTCACATATTAACATGGACACGTCCCCAACCCACGGAACTCCAGTATCCCAGTAAAGGAGAGTACACCGTGGTCACCCTCCCAATCACTGCCCGCGGCAAATGATGCTTTACTTTGCTGAGCTTACGGGAAGCGGCGTGAAGCTACTGAGCCACTGGAGCTCAAAAAACATTCTTAAACGTACTGCCGTCATCTTCAAAATCTAGTGGAAAAAAAGAAAATATATTTGATTACAAATTTTCTTAGGTGCAAAAAGAACAGATAATGGATTTTATTTGCTAGAAAAGATGCTTTCTAAAATGATCTTCTTACAGACTGCGGATAATGCTATGTAATTCTGTGTAAAGTCATACGGCTCATTAAGTCTTTAGAAATAATTTAGATGTATGTAAACAAGTAGGTGCTTCTGAGATAATTTGGAGATAAATGTATTATTCCAATAATTAAATTAAAAACACAAATTTTATAATTATTCTCTACGAATATAATTATCAATAAATTAACTTGGGAAGTGGTTAGCAATTTAAAACTATGTTCCCTTGTGTTACCGAAATTATTAGAACTATATACAACTCTGTTGAGAAGCTATCAAAGATTACTTTCACAAATTTTCCTCAGAAGACTTCGTCCTGAGACATCCAAAAAAGAAGTTAGTACTATGTAATCCAATATATTATAGGGTTGAATATAATTAAACTTATATACAAGATTTTAAAAAACCGTCTTAAAATAAATGTTATCAAATTTACAATATAATCAGACTATTTTTAATTATGGTACACAGAAAGACCAAAATGTTACGAAATATTAACTAAAAATATCGATTAAAAATTATTATATTTTAAAAGGTATTTAAATGAATAAAGTGACAAATAGATTTAATTAAAATATTTAAATGAAAATTCAATTGGTTGAGAAACATAAAACATCCATATTGATATAGTTAAAAATTTTACATGTCGGAATAATTTTTCCAGACAGTTCATTAAAAATTAAAAGAAAAAATTTTTATAAGATATTTTTCAGTTTCATGTAAAATATTTCCCATACATTTTCTATAACATTATTATCTTAAAAATGTTTACATACAAATGTATATTTATATGTAACTGGTATATATCTATATCTATCTATCTATATATATATATATATATATATATATATATATATATATATATATATATATATATATATATATATATATATATATATATATATATATATATATATATATATATATATATATATATATATATATATATATATATATATATATATATATATATATATATATAAGTATGTGTTCATACATATTTATTAAATTTATGGATATCATTAAAGAAATCCTTTAATAGTTGAATTCATATAGAGCATACTGAATAAATGTGAGATTTGAACTATCATTTTGTGTGATTCTAAAGAAGATTTATGAACATGGACTGATCATTTTAATAGTTACAATAAAAAGTTCATTTTCTTAAAAGCTGAGGTCTTGAGAAGCTCCACGTAAGAAGAGAAATAGAAAACCGGGACATTTATTCTAAAGACAGCATTTTTCACGAATGACAATATCCTAAAAGCTCTCACAGAAGAACCACTTTTGTTTACTTTAAATATTTTTCTCACAATAAAGAGTCTTAGAATTCCAGATATCTCGCGTACGGTGATTCAAGGGGATCAATCTGAAATCAAATGAAAACAAAACATGAAGAATTCCTTATTAATTTAGATTATTTTCAAAATTTATGAGTTTAAAAAACGTAATGAAATCGACTTTCACACATGTGGGTAGAAAAAGCATTTTTATCTATTCATAATGAAATCTCTTTTTTAGTTATTTGGGAAATATTAAAAAAAATTATGCGTGCAATTTTTTAAGACATCATATAAAGTTATTTTATAATTTTAAAATGGTAATACAGATTTATATTTTTTGTGTATTATTTATTTCTTTGAACTTTAATATGCATTTTACATTCCAGTATGGAACATTATAATAACTACTATAATTATTTTTTGTCATATATTCATTAGGTAGTACACTATATAAAAAGGAGAAATTTGATAAGGTATAATAAGTTTTGTAGTTAAGAACTCTTAATAGTATTGAAAACTCTTAACAGTAAACACCAAAATAAAAATATGTATTATAATGATTATGAATTCACAATATAAAATTTCAACAGTACGTAAATGTATAATTTATTGTACATAAATAAATTATTTCTTACATCTTCTGGTCACTGCACTCTGGCATTAAAAGTAATAATGAAAGATATTTCGTTATTTGAATTGTATTTCTATTTTTCATGTGAAAGCTGTAAGCACAGTTTTAGAATGTTTTAGAATCTTTTTCGATATGTCAAATTTAAATAAATTAAAAAAAACTTTCAATAAGAATTACGTATCTTGAATTATAATAATTTTATTTATCCCGAATGAAAACAGTACATGAATTTACTAACTTTTATTTGTTTCTTGAAAAAATATCAATATTTTTTTTATTTTACAAACTTTTGACAAAAATTTAAGATACCAAAAATCACATACTAGTTTATTTTTTATACATTTTAAAAACATGAGTGGTTGAAGAAAATAATTTTTGATTCTAAAAACTAAATTTTTAAAAACTTAATTTTAATTTTATTTTGTAGAGTTTAAACTTTATAAAGAGCATAAAAATATTTTTACAGTATTTATTATATATAATTTACATCTGTTATATTGTTTTAACATTGCAGTCAATATTTGATAGATGAAGTCATCAATATAATTATTATACGTTATTAAGCTAAAATTGATATATAAAAACAAAATAAAGTTTGTTTACGGGAAAATAGAAAGGAATATTGTGTTAATAAGTAATTTCCTCTATTTTTAAGTTGAAAGAAAAAAAACAAGGGAATCTCATCATATGTCAACATAATATTTTAATATAAAATAAACCAATTCTCAAAATTAATGTTGAAGTATAGTAAGATAAATAAATATCTTAAATTCTTTATAAAATTCATGAGAGATAAATAAATAAAATTCTGAGAAAGTGTTATACATAAAAATATTCCTATGAGTAATCTCATTTTTATTTATTTAATAATATGGAAAAGCAACACAATTATGAAAGAAAATGAATATCATTCATTTATAATTAGTATAATATATTTTTATGGTTTTATGTATAACATATTATATGGTAAAAAAAGTACATAATCAAATAATAAATTGAAATATAATTTACAATGTCTAAGATATTTCAATTTAAAATTATTTTAATCTGAAAAATTAGTTCAAGTATAGTCTAGTTATTAGCATATTTTGAATTATTCAGTTAATAAAAATTAATTAAAATTAATCAATATGACTAAAGATAAATTCAAATAAAAAAGCAATCATCATTAATAAATTTAATTAAAATTTTTGCACAAAATCAAGTAATAAATCTATCCCATACTCTATTAAGTAATGTATTTCTGATAATTCTTAAGTTTATATTATTACGATATTCAATACTAAATACACATTTTTAAAAATTGGTAGGATAATTATTAAAGTAGTGTTCGCATAACTTTTGTCGGCATGCATGATTTTAGTTAATAACAGTTTGCAATTTTGTTTTCTGAGCTGCTTAGAAGTCACTTTTCTATATCATTGAATTTCAGTTAAGTTAATGCAATATCTTAATAACTGTATTAACTTCGTATGTCATTTCCATATCTGGGTTTTTGTATTTACAGCTAAAGAATCTTGTTTATAAGACCTCTAATGTGATTCTGAAGTAAATTCTATCTCAAGGACTTCATCTGTGAATGGAGAAGTTTGTTTAGGAGAGTACAGAACACACATCAAAACTTCCTAAGCTACAAATCTCCTTGAATTATTGGTATTGATCATTTTGGGCTTAATTCTTTTCTTTTTTCAAGCAAACAATTTTGAACAGTCCATTAAGAAATTACTATAATGTTATTCTTGATTTTTCTCTTAATGCAATTAGTGTTTTGGAATCATTTATATAACAATGAATTTAAAATTCTAGATCCACTTGAGTGTTAATAACTATATTCGTTGTCCTTGCAAGGAAGGTTTGATTTAAAAATTGCGTATTGAAGAAAGTTTTTTTGATGTGAATGCTTTTATCATAAATTTTGTATTTTGCAATGAGTCATGTGTGTGGAATCTTGATTATAACTCTCCGTAAGTTAGAGTGATTTACACTTTACTCTTATATATAATCTATATTAATTGCATAAAATATTTTCCCAGAACCTTATTTTCTCATTTATAAGCAGAAGAGCTTCAATTGAACAAATTAACATACGAGGTTTGTCCGGAAAATATGTATAAAAGTTGAATAAAATAACTTTATTTTACAATTATTCAGGTATTACAATATGGTCTCCTTCAGAGCACTCACCCTGAGACGAGATACACTTCTGCCAACGCCGTTTCTACTGTTGATAACATTGCTGAAAGTCTTCAGTTGTGCTGTTGTTCAGTTGCTGTGTCTTTTCTGCCTTGATGCCTTCCACTTCTCCCAAGTGCCGCTTCCAAAGCACCATTTTGCATTTAGGGAACAAGAAGAAGTCACAAGGGACTAAATCGGGTGAATAAGGCGGTGGTCTGTAACGGTGATTGAGCTTGACAGTGGTCTGTAACGGTGATGATTGACGCACAACAGTGACGTGTGAGCGGGCACATTGTCGTTATGAAGCATCCACCTGCCCCCTTTTGCCAAATCCGGTCGAACTTGGGCCACAAGAGCTCTGAGACGTGTCAAAACTTCAACGTAAAAATTTCCGTTCACTCTCTAGCTCTGTTCCTCAATCAGAGCATGCATACGGCAGGTGAAAAAGAGTAACTTTCAACAAGCAGCCATGCAATTGTACTTATACGCAGAGTGGTCTACCTTGAACTGAGCGTTGATAAGATTGGTTACAGCAGTAGTGCCACCTGGCGGTGACTGCAATCAGTAAAATAAAGTTATTATTCAACTTTTATACGTATTTTACGGACAAACCTCGTACATTGAGATATTTTGCTATTCACACATTTTTGTAAGTGAGAAATGAGTTAAAGTATTTAGGAATCACGAAATACTTTTGAATCTATACTTATTATTAAGGAAATAAAAACATATTCATCAAAACCATCATCATACAATGTGAGTGCCGTTAAAACTTAGAAATAAGACCCGGTGCGAACCAGAGAGTTATATGGTGTGTCAACCTTCTATCTCCTGTCCATAAAGAAGGTACCAGTTTTTAGTTGAAAGGCATGCTTGTGAAAATATAAGGGCTGGGAGTTTTGGCCTTCACAAATTTCTAGAGCAATCTAGAATATTTCAGAAGATTCCTTCCACAGCATTTTAGAGCATTCTGGAATGTTTGGGAATAGTCTAAAATATACCAGGTCATTGTTTAACATTTCAGAGCACATTTGAATGTGTTGTGGAATGTTCTAGGACATCACATTTTTTGCATGTATGGGGCTACTTACTGGTAGGGAGAAGTATAGAAATCGTAATTTGTCATAGGTTTTAACATCAGTTTCTTACCAGTGAGTCCCAGTGAATGAATAAAAACAAGCATTGAAGTATGAGTAGTAAAAGTAATAAAGAAATTGAATATAAATCGTAAAAAATTGTGAAAAGTGCTTAAAGTGTACTTAGAGTATTTCTTAGTAAAAACAAAAGTGTAACCAAGTTAAAGACTTATTCATCATAATTCTAATAACATGTAACCCATCGAATCCAAAACAAATATAGGACTCCTTCAAAGAGAATATGAGTAATGACAAACTGTATCAAATCTGACAAGTTAATCGAGAAATGACCATCAAATTCAACGATGGCGTCTTCAATGAAACACGTATTTGTCTAAGAGATCAATGTTTAGCGATAAAGAACCGGACATCATTACAACTTGGGATTCCAGCATTTCAATGACAGTCAACAAAATGTTTATGGTGCGGAAATGTACCACATTAGCAAGAAACACTATTGGAATTATTTATCTGGAAGCACCTTGCGGCACCGAGATAATGTTTCAAATGATTCCATACTGGTAGAAGTATGTACTAACCAGCACATTGCACTTTCGGTATCATCTGACGTTGTAGCCACACGTATGGAAGGAGGAAAAGTTGCCCATTCCACCCTACAGATACCTTTAAATATAGCTGAAGAACTATCCCGGCATGTAAAATCTCAAGAGCATCTGGACGAGATGAATTTCTAAAGCAAGCTAAAATTATCTTCTGTGATGAATTCACGATGACACATAAAACAAATTCACTCGATGCAATTACGAAAACATTACAAGACTTGCGAGGAAACTCTGAAGTGATGGAATTTGCTCTACTCTCACAATTTCCAGAGATTTTAGATAAACACTTTAAGGTTTCCACAAATCAACACCAGCAGACGAAATAGATGAATCTTTAAAAAAATCATATCTCCGACTACGCATACAAATATTGCAGTAGACAATAAATAGAAAGTTAAACCTTCGAAAGACGAAACTACAGCACATTTTGTTCAAACAATTTTACAAATGGGCAAAGGCACATATTGTACGGACCGAACAACCAACCGCATTTAACTCAACAGTGATTTCTGAAACATAGCCACAACTGAAAATGAATTCATCGACTAAATATTTCCAAACATTGTTCAAAACTATAGCAATCCAGGGTGGCTATTTCAGATGTTAATTTTGGTGAATAAAAATAATAGTCTCCAGACATCAATTTTAATATTAAGAGTTAAAAAGTACAATGTGATAGAAACAGTACGAAAGAAAATAATAAATAATAGAAGAAAAACAATAAGTAATTTTTATCTGTATGATTCTTATACCGTTATTTGACGATATATCAATTACGTTTTGGTGGAAAATCATGCAAAATGCTTTATAAAATAGAATCTCAAACGATTTTTTTATCCTTTTCTTGGCCTTGTCGCCATATAAATTCTGCCAAGTAAGACTCAAGATGGTGTCTTACTGTACCCCGTTGTCTCTTGTTCCTCCATTTCGTGGAACCCCACATTATTTCGATTTTTTGGGTATGCACACCCATTTCAAGGTCGACAAAATTATATTTGTGGTTTACTCTCAAATGATTAAATCCAGCGATTGCCAATTTATCAGTTTGATACGCTCTCTAACTGTTAGAATAAAGTGTACTCCATTCTCAATGTTTTCGACAATTTTTCTGGAAAAGCGAGGTTGCAGTTCTGTCAGGAACGGTTGTTAAAAATACTTGTTTGGTCCTTCGATAGACCCCACCAGAAATTTATTGCTCTGGAAATATTCGACCCGAATTATTTTTACTTTTCGTGAACAAGCTTTCATCTATTTCCACAAAGCGGCCAGGTCCATTTATTTTCGTACTTTCTTTGCATCATACGGAGAACACAAATCTCTCTCATATAATTATTCCAGTCTATGAATATTATGTCTTCTAAATTAAGTGTTGACTTTATTAATTCTTTTAATTAATTTGACTGTTGTTAATTCTTTGCACCAGCAATACATGAATCTTACTGCTGTTAATAACGGGATACGGCTTTCTTCAAACTAATTACCATTTCTTATTCCCACGTGTTGATTACAGAATGCAACGTTGCACTTCCAAAAAATCTGTTTTCGAAAATAAATCTTCATCAGGTGAGAGTTGGTACATTTCCTAAAGTCTGGTAAAATGTTTTATTTCTGTAAGTGTAACGGCATCTTTTTCAGAATTCAGTAAATCCCAGATTCGCATTTTAGTATTCGAGCTTGCCATTTTCAAAGAACGGTTAGGCTGAGAAAGGTGGCAAACTGAGAAATTTGAAAAGAACCACATGGTTACCAATTCGGCGCCTAAAATGAATGTGACATTGGGGTTACCAATTTGGCAAGTTATCGCGGAGTTTGGCATGGCTGCGATATTACGTAAGTACCATTATATATCCTATCACACTATTCTGAAATCTCAACTTGCCAAAGCTATGTAATGGAACAAGGAAGATTTTCAAACAACTATCGAATAGCATCAAAAATGTCAAACTGATGAATGGAAACAAATCAAGACACATGATATTTATTCACAAAATACTACTGGTCTCTACTGAACTGCCATTCCAGTTTAAAATACTGCAATTTTCAATCAAATCAGCCTATAGTTTTACAAATAACAAAGCAAAAACTTTAAATTGTTGGGACAGCAACCTGAAAGACGCCTGCTTTTCTCATGGTTAACTTATACGTCTCTTGAGTAGGAATACGCATATATACGCCAGATAGCAAAATGTTGTTTATAAACAAATATTGTAAATAGAAATAATGTATTTATAGAATATATTTTCAATAAATATTTATTCCTGTTATATTTTAAATTTAGCTTTTTAATCCAACTAAGACACAATTTTATATCAACTCACTGGGCGAGACCGGGTACACAAGCTAGTTTGTTATAATAAACTTTTAAAGGAAAATTCAACATACTATTTGGGAATCTGATTTTACAAGTAAAAAAACAGAATTATCTAATATTTTTAAGTATTTTTATAATTTCTGAAAGTGTAAAAAGTAATAGTTAAAACAAAATAAAGATACGACATAATCCTTGAAATAAAAAAAATCATCTTGTTATGAATTTTTAATTCCGAAGAATCAATTCCTCATTTTATTTAAATGTTAATGGAATTTTATTAAAATTTCTAATACACTTTGGCATTAAGAAAATAGTTAACAATGGCAATTAATATACACTGAATTAAAAAGTTGTTAAAATGATTTAAGACACATATTTCTAATGAAATATTTTCAAATTAAGTTACAATATTATTTCAACATTCATTGCACCCAGAAATATATACTTTCCAGAAATATATAATACTATATATATACTTTCCAGAAATATAATAATAAATATATACTTTCCAGAAATATATAATGGCACCCAGAAATATATACCAGAAATATATACAGAAATATCAAACTTTAATATATTTTAATAGATTTGTTTCCTTATAGCAATTATTTTTAGTGCATAAAGCATCTGTTTTATTAGAATATTATTTTGGTATAGAAAATAGTTTTTTTTAAATAATTAATGAGGACTAAATGTAATAAAAACAACTTATATGGCTATAAAATTTCAGCACTTCCTCATAATTTTGTCACAAAGCCAGCATTTTATTTTCAGGCATAATTTTAAGTCAAATTAATAAAAGATGTTCAAATAGTGAAGAGTCAAAGAGATAAAAATGTAAGAAGAAACTAAGAAAAGTTGAATTGAAGTAAAGCAATATTTCGCCAGCAATGATCCGTGCAAATGTTCGGTCTTTCGGAGTAAAATGCAGATTTACTTTCCTTTCTAAAATGAAGCGAAGTGCATTTGAACATTAAAGCAACAAACACAAACCTACAGAAGACTATAAGAGAATATTATTACCGTTCTTTTGAATGGCTTTCAATTCAATTTAATGAACTCAGATGAAAGCACATCCGTGATATCCAAAGTCAGCCATTTCTTATCAGTCACAAAGATTTCTGGAAAGAAATTTCATTGATTAATAAAGCTGAATCTAGATTAATTCGTATGAGATGTGAAAACTGGAGGCTTTTTAACTCGATTGAATATCTGAGCTTTTTAATTTTATAAACTTTTAGAAAAATCAAGTGAAAGGAAAACTTTTAAAGCCTAATGAATACGTTTGCTTGTATTTCAAAAAAAAAATTGTAATTAAAAATAAATTTCTAGTTCTATGCAAAATCAAACAAATCTTACTAATTTAAAATTAATTATTTCTTACAATTTTTCTCAAAATAAGAAATGTATATATATATATATATATATATATATATATATATATATATATATATATATATATATATATATATATATATATATATATATATATATATATATATGGTTCACAGTAGACTTGTAGTGTTAGGGATTTATTCCGTTAGGAAGAACTGGGTTCGAGATTCCCCCAACGCTGCTAAAGAATCACAGAGTACATGCGATATACAATCTCGTTAAATCTGTGGAATCTAAAGTTTTGTGGCCGTTGAGCATTTGTCATGGGCGTAACTGTCTGTAGGAAATTTTCTGCCGCTCCATATCAATGTCAAAATTGAGGGAGTGGATCATTTGGTGCTGCAATCAATCAAATGAGTTTAGAACTTAGTGGTACTTTCACCTTCATGGTGCTCTAGTTAAGCGATAGATGCACCCTATTTACTTGAATTCGCATAGAGAATGGCATAGTGAACTCGGCTTGTCCAAGTGTTATAAGTAACAATATATATATATATATATATATATATATATATATATATATATATATATATATATATATATGTGTATATATATATATATATATATATATACATACATACATACATATATATATATATATATATATATATATATATATATATATATATATATATATACATATGCGTGTGTGTGTGTGAGTGCGTGTGGTGTGTGTGTGTGTATGTGTGAGTGTGTATGCACATATGCATGTCGTCACTTATGTATGTACATTTTCTTAATATACTTGACATTTTTCAGAAAATTACAAGTTGATCATTAATTCAGTAAGTATGTAAAATTCATTTTAATTAAATGATTCAGATATACTTCCTTTCAATTTCAATGAAAAGATTGTATTATCTACATTTTTGTATAATATAAGTAGAGTTTGAAACGTTAACTGCGTAGAACTATCGCTAATAAATAAATTATGATTTTAAAGCAAGAAGAGCATCTTGAACTTCTGAACATATGTCAGTACGAAATCAAAAAGACCTTTAGCTCAGCTTATGCTTTCTTTTCGTCCAGTTTCAAAAGTTTTGATTTTGCTTGAACTCCAAAAAGATCATAAATTACTTTTCACGAAAAAGCGTGTGATCACGAAGAGCAATTCTTTCAGGTTGTCGCGATTCACATACATTTGATGCTTCAATTTATTCTTCTTAATAAACACCATTGGTTTCGTGATAAGGGATTAAAATTCACTTCGGAAGATGTTTTTTTAAATTTTATATAGCGCTATTAATCTTGATTTTAAATTTCTTTTCTACTTCCGTATTTAATGATATATTTAACTACTAATAGCAAGCTTTGTAAATATATTTAATGGTATCATTTTACTTAAATTAAGGTTTAAAAATTTTATGTTTATCAGTACATAATATATTTAAGATTCTAGTAACATTTATTCTGAATTTAACTAAGCAATATTGAACATAAATTATTTCGTTTAAATGATGATATCCAAAGCAAACACGAAAACAATTATTTGGTTAAGGAAAAGGTAGGCATTGCTTTGAAAAGTATTCTTAAATTTAATTTTTTAAAATATCATTACATTATCATGTTATCTAAAATATTTATGATTTAAAAATATATTTCCTTTTGATCATAAATTTATTAGTTGTAAATGTATTCTCAATAAATAGATTTCTCAAATTTAGGGAAGAGAAACTATCTAAATATATTTTTTTACATCAAAATTGATAAGAAAATTCGGTTCTTACGTATTAACGCCATCGTAGCCAGATTTGATCATTATCTTAAAAATATGCAATTTCGTCCATAATAACATTAAAGCTACAAAAGTTAAAGCATTAATCAGATTTTGGAAACTGAATGATCATTCATTTTAATATTTCCATATTTTCTGTTTCCATCCGAATATATATTTAAAAACAATTTATTTTTATTGAAAAATGTTTAGCTAACTATAATTTAAAAAAAATAAATAAATAATGTTTTGTAAATATTTTTTTTAAATTTTAATAATATAAGTATTTTATATGTTTAGAAATTCAATCATCAATATTAATCTGGAATTTTAGGATAATTATTATTTCATGAATTCTCTTTATTCTAATTTTAGAAATATGAGATTTTAATTGAAAAGATATTTTTACAATATTAAAATAATAAAAAAGAATGCATTTTGTTTTTATTTATTCTTGCACTGAATGAATCTATTTAAATTATATACATGAAATACATATTATTTTCTTAGATTTCTGCGAAAAATGTGTTCTTGATTATAAATGTGCACTAAAAAATCCATCAGATGAACAAAGTTTCTTTTAAAAAAATAATTGAAATGTTTTATAAAAGTAACATATTATCAATGAAATTGAACAGGAAACCGTATGCGTTTCATAATTGTTTCTCAAATATGTAAAAAAACTATCAATTATAATTATTTTAAGATTACAAATATTAAGGAAAAAATTAAATTATATTTATAATCTAATGATACCCTCTGAAGATATAATTTTTTTTCTGTAACCATTATTTTATTTTAAATAACCCTGTCTTCATAATATCAGATTGCTGTAAGAAGAAATTCCAAAAATAAATTAATTCTATAGCTGTTAATAGAATAATGATGTTTTAATTTTGGCAGCAGTTTAGCATTGTACGCTACACAAAAATAAGTAAAAATATGTATACAATATAACTTCAATGATCCAAACTACTTTCAGAATCACAGAAAAATAAATTAGACTGAAAAAAAGAAGGAAAAAGCGAGAAAGGGAAAACCTGACAAAAAGAAAAGGTAAGAGAATGGGAGAAAGAAAGAAACGTGTCACTCTTGAGGAATTCAAAAATATTATTTTAAAAATACTAACAGAGGTAAATTAACAGGTAAAATTAAACAGAGGTAAGTGGGTAAAGATATAGTAGAATGGATTACGAGGGAGACACTATGCTGTGATTCCTATGATAGTAAGTTGTGGTGACCTTAAAATGATGAGGTATTCAAATGACAGATGATGGTGAACTTATTTAAAGTTCTGATTAAGAAGATGACCTTAAAATCCAAGTTGAAGCAGATATGAAACCATCAGCTAATAAAATATTTACCAGGTATAGAAACTGCCTGATTCTGATCACTTGTAAATTTCCACTGTCAAATGGATGGCGACTTGGCTGCCTGAAAACGGATGTAGGCACTGAAACAGCTTACTCTGACCGAGATGATCAGAAATCAATGACTTTCATTTACAGCACTGTACTTTGATACTATATTAATGCATAGCATTTGTAAGTATCTTAACATGCAAATGTGTTGTATTTCCATTTATGTTCTATTTCCATTTATAGTTAAATGTTCCTTTTCTGTAATAATCTTAATTTTTTTATCTATTCAAAGTTTAGTAATTGATTAAATGCACACTTTTTTGAAAAATCCAACTATCCTAGTGAGATCCGGTCCCAATTGATTCAGATCATTGGAGTTCTACTCTATAAAGATTTTTCTTACTTTATTTATAATCTTTTTCACTTCTGTTATTAATAGAAATAATTGATTAAAATGTTATGTGAACTATAAGTGATTTGTGTCTCAAAAAGTCATAACGCATTCTACATTCAGCAACGTATGTTCCTTAACGTATCCTAAATTCAGTGAAATTTAACCAGCTTATGTGGAAAACTTTATTTATAATACATACCGAAAAGTTCTTGTCGGTAATATTTTATTTACATCAATATATTAATTTTGAGAGTATTCTCTTCTAAGATAATATATTTATTTATTAAATGTATTAAAATTTAGATTAAACCCGGTGGCTTAGTGGTAGAGATTAACGCTCTCAAGTGACAGGACCGTGGATTGATCTTCTGGTCGCGAAAGGTTGACTGAGCATTTCGTTCATTCAGTGGGTTATGTGAATTAAAACCTGTATTTTGTATTTAAATTTATTAAAACACACAAAAAACGAACATATTTAAACTGTCTATTGTGATTCTAAATTAAAAAAGCATGAATTTTTTTCGAATTTCTTTTCTTTGAACTCGTGCTCATACATTACAACAGAACTACTTCTTGCATTATGATTCTTTGCTTAGAATATTGTAAACACATGAAATAGAAAAAATGTCTTGTGATATTGAGGTTAAAGCTTTCAGAAAATTACCCTGCAATTTTCATACTTAATTTCTAAGAAGGTCCGAGGTTCGATCGTTGGGGTGGGCAAGGTTGATTCAGCCTTTCATCCCTTTAGTGAGTCTATAAACTGAGTACACAGCATGTTTGGGAACTAAAAACTCTTGGTTCCACGTTTAACTGACCACCTGATCGGAACATATGCTTCGCATCTTAGGGACTCTTGATCAGGAAAACAGAGATGGGCACTGTAGGTCTGGGCCCACATGGGCTATCGTGCCACAAAGTTCAGTAAAAATTCGGATTCATTGGCATATTAATTTCAATTTTTAAAAATGTAAATTCATTTTAAGATTTCGCTTTATACACAGACATACGTTAAAACAGACTTAACATTTATAGATATACTCATTTAGGTTAAATCATCATATATGTGTAAATAACGTAAAAAGGGTTTATCGTTATATCCTGTTATAAATATGATTAAATGAATTAACTAATAATTTGCTCAAATATATTGGATATTTTCACAAACGAAACGTTAATCATATTTATAAAAGTTGCTAACTTTCTTGATTCACACAAACGTTTTGACAAAGATTTTAGCTGACATGTAGTTTATATTTTCATTCATTTGTTCCATGCTACACGATATAGAATGAATATAATAAATTACGTAATATTTTTTATCATATAGAACATGGAACTGAGAAAAAATATAACATTTTTAAAAAACATTATGATAACTTAAAATTATTTATTAAGGATAAAACTATATGTTTTTACAAATGCAAGTGTTATATATATATATATATATATATATATATATATATATATATATATATATATATATATATATATATATATATATATATATATATATATATATATATATATATATATATATATATATATATATATATATATATATATATATATATATATATATATATATATATATATATATATATATATATATATATATATATATATACATACATACATACATACATATATATATATATATACAAGGGTCAATCTGAAATATTTGAGATACAACTAGGTTCTTAAAGTTATACTTACAAAATTTTAGGTATGTTCAAAGTAGTCTCCTCCAGCATCAATGCACTTTTGTAGACGAAATTTCCACAGATTAAATGCCTCAAGCCATTCATTTCTCCGAATAGATGAAAAATGCATTTATAGCCACATAAATCTCTTCTTCTGAATGAAAACGACGTCCACTAAGTTCTTTTTTAGATTAAAGAATAACCAAAAGTCGCACATAGCTAGATCAGGTGAATACAGCGGATGTTCGAAAACTTTAATTTGTTTTTGTTTAAAAAACTCAACTGTTAACCCGGCTGTATGTGAAGATGCATTGTATTGGTGAAGCATTAGTCCCCTAACATTCAGTTCTTGTAGAATTTCTGGGAGACATTTAGTGGTATACCAGTTTGTTGTTACTGTCTTCTGTCCTTCCAACTTGATGCTTTGACCAATCCCGTACTTCTGAAGAAAACGGCATACATCATTTTTTCAGTGTGCATTGTTTTTTCACCATCGTCGGCGTGGGATCATCGTCAAAGACCCATACTTTGCTTTCTTGACGTGTTGGAACGTCAAGAAACGGTATGTACGTTTCATTACCTGTTACAATTTTAGAAATAATGCGGTGGCCACCATCATTCAGCATGTTAAGAGTTTCTTTACTGATTCTGACACGCTCCTCTTTTTGATGTTCAGTTAGATTATGGAGAACCTAACGGCAAACTACTTTTTTCATATGTAATTCTTCATGAATGATTTTGTGCATGGCTGCGGATCCAATATTAAGTTCCTTCCATATCATTTGATAGGTACAGCTATTATCATCTATTAAAATTTTTCGTATGGCAGATACATTATACGGGATTACTACCGAGGGGTCCTTCACGTGTGTTTTTCATCCTGGAGAAAATTGCGACCTCTTCTAAATTCTCTAAACCATCTGAATACAGTAGCACGAGGTGGAGATTCATCACCTAATGCTAATTGTGCAACCGTTGATGTATTCTTCTTGATTTAATCCTGCTTTGAAATCGTAGAAAATCATAGCGCGAAAATGTCCTCGCGTCAACTCCATTTTCTCTTCTGTTTAAAATTTATTCCATGCTAAACAAGTTGAAGTAAGTCAGTAAAAAATCCTCTTCTGTTTTAAAATACTTTGTACTTTAAAATTAAACCGTTATTTTTATTTTGTAAATTCTCGTCTGCGCGTATCTCAAAAATTTCAGAGTAACCCTCGTATATATATATATATATATATATATATATATATATATATATATATATATATATATATATATATATATATATATATGATTGTGTATACATTCATAGATTTTTATATAAATGTATATTTATATAAAAATAGTCAATAAATAATTATAAAACAATAGTTTTCTATTATCCTTAATTTAAATGTTTGACTTTACCATATCAAAATATAAAATTATAAAAACTATTACATTAAAAAATTAAATATACTAATATTTTAAAAATATTCTGTTTGTAACTGCATAAGCATTTTTTATAAATAATTATATTTGCATCATTTTGGGTAATTGCTCGAAATAAAAACTAAAAAATATTTTAGGAATTTTTTCTTTTATCAGTCTAATGAAAGAAAATTGTACATTATTTCCTAAGACACGAAATAACTAATTTTATTTTCCTTACGTAACTACCTCATTGGTTAAAAACGGTAATTTGTTTTAACAATAATTTTTGGTAAAATATTGCTTTAAATTTCATAAGATGTAATGAAATTTAATGCACATCATTCAAAAAATCATATTTCACTGAGTTTTCTTCTAACATTAAAAATAGAAGAAGAAATATTTTCTTTAAAAATAAGGAAGCTCGAAAATTGGATAACCTTTAAGTAAAAAAAAAAATAACGCATTATCAAAGCAAAATAATTATGCTTTAAATAAGAAAATACGTATATTATAAAAATGGTTCTTGTTCCGTAAATTTATGAATAAAGGAAATCTCTCGTTTTTTTCTCTAATATACGTAAAATATATCGAAGATAACATTAATATTTTTTCATAGCGTAATTTTTCAGGAATAAACTTAATAACATTTTAGCCTAAAATTTTCGACATTTTAAGATAAAATGTTTTACAAAATTTTTCTTTTAATGAAATTTAACTAAGATAAATATTTTAAATAAAAATGAAACTCTGTATAATAATGTATTTACATTTATCAGATTTTTTTTATCATCCCACATTGATGCATCTTTTATTCATTAAATTTACTGTAATAAATGGAAGTAAAAATTAAACTTAGTGAAAGAAAATATGTGAAATATAAATATTGATTTTATTACAATAGCGCAAATTATAACTTTGTGACCAAATACGTGAAACAAATTTTATAAAATTATATCAAATGTTAGTTAGATATAAAGTATAATTTCTGCATAAAAATTCTTTTACTTAAAAATTCAAAATATATAAGTACTTAATTTGACAGATGGACTTATTTAAGTATTTTTTTTCGTGAAAATTTCTACTACAACATTTTATAAATGCAAAATACTTTGTTTTAACTACATATTTCAATTCGATTATCACTTAAATTGGGGAGTCAAAATATGGAGTAATATTCTTGGAGATGACTTTATTTTCTATGATTACCTTTATTAGCACAATGATTATTTGTACGACATACTTTATAAAACTGAAAATTGATATTTAGAATAATGATAGATTGTACTTCT
Organism: Latrodectus hesperus; assembly: GCA_037975125.1. NCBI lineage: Eukaryota > Metazoa > Arthropoda > Arachnida > Araneae > Theridiidae > Latrodectus > Latrodectus hesperus. The sequence continues at coordinate 31,731,345 of CM075860.1, read as the reverse complement.
TGAAATAATTCTGAAAAACTGTCATTAAAATTCTCAACACTAAAGCTTCTTGAAAGCACTTTATTAATGCGGTAAAAAAAACGATTCTGGAATGAGTGTTTGTCCATTTGAAATTTTTGGGAATCAACTAGCTCTTCCATTGAAAAGGAAGAGACGTCCAATAGAACAACCATTTTTAGGAAGAAAAATGTTTTTAAATAATATATTCCTAGTTACTATCCGACTTTCGTTTCATACAGCTTTAAAAGTTAGAAAATGTCAAGTTCTACTCATTTTGGTGAAAGTCAAGTCAAAAAGTTGTTGTGATTTTAAAGCTCTATTACCCTGGGGCCTGAGCAGCTACCAGGCGCGTCGGTAGGCGGTGGATCACCGACCGTCCTGTAGGAATGACAGGATAGCCTTGAATATAGAATCAGAGGCCGCGAACCGGCTCCCGTAAACCCTGGTGTTATGCGTTCCGTGCTTAGGGCTAATTGGCACCGCGGTATTGGTGTCTTAACGGAGCCTCTAGTTGCCTGGTAAACTTCTAGAGTAATTTGCCTTGCCCAGTATATCAGGCAATGCTGGGTGGACTTATATTACCTGAGCTTATAAATTGTTATCTTGTGGCTGAAAAGACACAAGAAATAACAATCCATCCTGCATCTACAGGTGATGCCTCTGAAGTTGACCTTGCTGAAAAAGACAAGTGAACTCAGAGGCTGTCTTGTAAAGGGGCAGTAATGAATCCTTCACTTGAGGTAGAAATGACCTCCAAACCATCTTCTGGTGAAAGTCAGGAAGCAATCCCTAGTATGACTGACTCTCTGACCAGATGGGACTATTTCAGCAAGACCCTATCTGCTGGAAATGTCATACGCAAGAGGAAACGGCAGAGCATACCATTTATGAATGCCAGGCTCTTGCCCTCCCTAGATTAACCTCTTTAGGCATCATCGATACTAGAGAGTTACACCTAGACTCCATTAAAGGGTTATCAGACTTTATTAATAAAGTGGGTGACCCGAGCAACTGGAACTAGGAAACATTGGGTTTGGAGTTATTGGTACAAAATGCTGATAAAAGCATAGGTGCCCAATGACATACAAACCCAATTCTAAGAAGAAGAAGAAGCTCTATTACAAGGTAAAGCCGCCAAACCACTGTCCTTTGTACCACATATGCATTTCATCAAAGATCCTATTTGTTTACTTAATGATTCTGTAAATAAAACTATGAACAGATCCTACCTTCTCCAACGTAAAACACTTGTCAATTTAAAAAAAGAACCCTATCGAAATGTCGATGTACTTGAAAGGCAGAAATGTCTTCTTGTTCCTATTATAAACGTTTAAGAACTCAGTCTATGATTTCGTATATATTTTTGTAACATGTTACCAAGTCATTCAAAATTTAAGACCTTTATAAATATAATGGTGAAATTTAGTAGAAGAAAGCTATTATCTGATTTTAAAATGTTCATATTTTTAATTCTAATTCCAATTGATGGAGTTATTTATAATTCTTTTGTTTTTTTATCTGGACTTAATTCTTACTGACATTTTCCCAAATTTAGTTAAATAAAATTAACTTTATATATCAGTTACATCCCGAATTGAATAATTCCCGTTGTAATAATATTTAAATTTAACCGTTTTTCAGTAATCCTTTTTATTTATCGATAAAAATATTATCTTAGATAATAACAATGATTTTTATTCCCGGAAATAATTATTCTAATAATTTCAATTGTAATTTATTTATTTTTTCAAACTGACTTTAATTTCACATCATTTTCAAAGATCATGAATATGTGTTACGGCGGTTATATTTAATGATTATTTAATATTATGTCAAAAATTCTCATTTCACTTAAATAATACATTTTAACTATTGTGTAAATAATTACGAGGCAATTTTATTGAATATAATAAATTTTGTCACATTTAAAAATCTCTTTAGTATTATAATGTATTAAACTGTTACTATTCAAGCAAGCTTCATTGAAGAGTAAGCATTGCATTTAAAATTTCTGTAAAATATCGAACCGAAATTTAAAAGCTAGAATTAATGATTAATGTTCAGTTGTTCATAAATTTCTATGTTTTACTATTACAGTGAAAGATGCTATAAGAATTCCATAGAGAAATGCTCTTATTTGCTGCGACTCTTACTACTTTCTGCTGTCTTCAGATAATTCTTGTATCTGAGAAATTTTTATTGTCGATGAGTGTTTTGCTATAAAAATGTACAATAAGCAGATTTATGACTGAATTTACGCATGTGTGTGTGTGTAAAGGGACATTGGGTAAAAAGCAAGAATGATATTGCCGATGTCCTATTTAATGAAGCAAACTTTTAAACAACTGACTTAATGCTACAGTTCTCAAATTATATTTTAGACATCCTCATAGAAACTGCATTATCCGCTCGAATTATCTTCTTAACTCGAATCAGCAGTTTAGCACTTCTCAAATGTTAAATGAATTAAAATGTGATTTCAAACAGTGTATCATGGATTAAAACCTATTCAAATTTATATCGTTTTTAAATTCACTCAAATGTTTACCAGAAATAGTAAATTTAAAAGTTATTCCTGTTATTTCTATTTATTTAGCTGCGATATTTGTATATGCTAAACAGTAAAACTTTACTTTTGAATAAATTATATCTATATAATATGATAATAAGTTAACAAAAATTTATTCATTTATGACTGTCGTTTTTTGAATGTAGAGTTTTTAAGAGATAATTTGCTCCAGATCAAAATTCTTCTGGCATCACACAAATTTATACCAAATGTATCTCCTGAGGGGTCTCTGATAAAATTGGAATCAGCCATTGAATAATTCATAATTATAATTAATTTAAATTTTAATTACAAAATGTTATTCAATTGATAACAATAAATTATCATCATCTGATTGTGATTTTTTGATAAGTGTGGGATTTTTAAGAGATACATTTGCTTAAGATCAAAATTTTTCTGGCATCACACCAACTTATAACAAATGTAAATTTTGAGAGGTTAAGGATAAAACCGGAATCACAGGCCATAAACTACTGCTAAGTATAGTAGCATGGGTTCAAATCTTGACTGCAGCCATACAAATATATAGAACATGTGATGGGTTTTATGATAGATTATCATATATAACGTTAGATTATCATATAATTTCTAGAATAGACATACAATTATTATCATAGAACCTAACTCTAGAAAACCACTAAAATTACATCTCTTCAAGGAATACCTCTATTATATACTTCTCTTAAAGAAACTGGATGAAGTTATCAACAAACTCAGGGACTTTTTTTTAGCACGTATATCAATAATGTCAGTTAAAATAAGCTTTTAGGTTTGATATTATACTTCAACCATGTGAAATGCTTTCCAAAATTTAATATATAGTAATAAATTAGCTGTGTTTGAATTTGAAATTCACAGTTTCAAAAAAATTTATATGAATTATTATGCTTCTATTATTGAAGAATTGGGAAGTATTACAGCGGAAAATGTGAAAATGTGAAAATAATTTTTTTATATAATGTATTAAGAATATATGGTAATAAAATAGTTATGAAGCAAAATACTTATAATTTAAATTACGTTTTGAGGCCTTGTAAAATATACATAAAATTGAAGTTTAATTATCCCAATATATATACAATTTATGTAGATTTAAAATTTGCTTCCTTAGTAATTAATAACTTGCATTCGGTTTAGTTCATCAAAACAAATAATTGTTTGTTAGATAAATAGTTATAACTATATGAAGTAAATTACTAGTTATTTTAATTCATTAGGACAAAATAAATTTATCATATATAAAACTTTAATAAGCTTTATAATATATAAATAAATATAAAAATTTTAAACATTAACAAATTATTTTGCTACAGATTTTCATGCATGAAAGTTTACTTATTAAATTACACTTAATATAAGGATGAATTTGTCCTCAATATTTGATTTTATTAAGAAATATTTTAAAAAATTAAACGAATCATACTCATATATAATTTATAGTATCAAATTGTCAAAGTAACTGATATTTTAAATTTGTTTTATTTAGTTACTGTAACTATTTCTGTTTTGTAATAATTCAAAAAATATAATACAAACTAAAATCTTAAGATGGTTATTTACAACTAAGAAATATTTTTTGTATTCTATTGCATTAATTATCTTAATGCATTATAAAAGTTATCATATGAAACTAACTAATATATGGCTAATATTAAAAGAAATTTATATTTTAATTAGATAGCAATTAATTAACTTACAACTCAACTTCTTGAAATCCGATGTTCTAATTTTAAAAAGTAAAACATTGTAGAATAAATTAAAACTAGTAGGTAAGCAATATTTACAAAAAATACAGGTTTATAATAGCTTGTATTTTTCAAAAAATCAATCTTGTGCATTTATGAATATAAGGTATTATTTAAAACTAATATTCCTCCCAACATCTAAAGACTAATTTACAATTAATTATTGCATTTTTTCACTGTGAAACAAAATTTTATTAACTATTTTATTGATAAAATTAATATTTCAGACAACAGCAAAATGGATTAATGTAAATGGATTCGTGGCAAGTTTATTTTTATTTGAAAGTAATCATATATTAGATGATATCTCTCAATGAATAAGTATGTTAATAGAAATAAATTATAAAAAGTTATAAAAATTGTAATTATAAATTTAATATCGTAAAATGAAGAAAAATTTATGCGAAACAAGACTCTTGTTTCCAAGAAGTCATATCATTAATTTTTTAAAAGATATTGAGGACAAATGCATAAAATAAAAACTTTTATTATCGAATAATAACCATGAATTATCTAAAAAGAAACAAATTAATCTGTTTAAAATAATTTAAATTTGATGAATATTTTGCATTAAATGTTTGAAATATTATTTATATTTGCTTATACAAACGTATCATTATAAATATTCGGTTCATGTGAAATATTTATATCTGCCAGTTTCAGTTTAAATGCTACAATGAATATTCATATCGTCAAGATTTAAGACATACGCCTAGTGTCTAATGAAAGTGCGATGTTTACTCACGTTCTAAAATTACTATCGAAGGAAACTGACATAGCAAGATTTAATTTACCAATAATAGTCAACAGTTCGTCTTCATTTGGAGCAGCACAACTTCTGAAGCAGAAAGTTTCCGATCGATTAAGTCAAAGGGTAATATTTGGAAACACTTCATGAAATATTTGAAGGGAAATATTCCAACTACAAATATCTTGATATTTACAGTTTGATGAAACCTGACTAATAATTTTCCGGCAGCGTTGCAGTTATCCTTGCAGTAAAATATTTATCAACTTATTTAATTATCATGGTTGTAACTTTGAGAACAATTCTTATTGTTTAGTAATATTTTACTGTAGTTAAGCATGAAAATTATTTTTAAAATATTATATAAAATTCTACGAATTAAATATGACTTCAACAAAATCAAAACTTAGAATATGTTTGAGATTTTACATAAATTTGGCATGATACATTATAACCATTAAAATGATTTTATGGTAATGAAATTTATAATAAATGTTTAAATAATTATTGGTTAATATGCAATTTCATTTCACCAAAAAAGGTCTATTTACTAGCTGTAATCCTGATATTTTTCACAACAAATAATCAAATTTTTCTTCAAAATAACCCAGTAAAGATCTCAAATAATACTCTCGCAAATGTAACAATACTTATAAATGTATTCATAATTTTTATAAAATTTCAAAATAACTTTTGATGTATTTCATACTAAACACGTCTTTCATTTGATCCTCAAAACTAAAATAATTTTTCATAAAATCAAAGAGAATTCTAAATTATTCATTTTTTGTAAATACAAAATTACTTTATTGAATTGTTCCCATTAAAGAAAAATTGCTTTCCATCTAATTTACATAATAATAAATATTATAATTATGTAAATTCTACTTTTACTTTATTCTTTCAAGCGTAATAAACAAAATACTTAAAAGTGAAAAACTGCCAGGATTTTGGTATATAACGCATTTTCTGACAATAAATTTTAATAGTCTTATATTTGAAGCTAATGCATTTAGATTAGATTAAAATACAACATTATAAATTGAAGTAACATTTTATATTGATTACTTTTAAGTAACTACAATTTCTGAATGTTGACCTTTATTTTAATTTTATATTTTGATTATCGTTCTTTTAAATAAAATCAATCTGTATTTTAATTGATTTAAGTTTAAGAAGCAGATGAGTTATAATTAAATACTCTATTTTCACATAGAGTTAATAATTCTTTATAGATAAATTTATCTTAAATTCATATGATTTGAAATTGTATCAGACGTTTCTAATAATCGTGTTCCTAAACATTGATTTCATGTATAAATTTCGAAAATGTTTCTTAATAGAAAAAGTCTTTTTCATTCATTTACATACCTTATCTTATTATTGATTAAATGAAAATAGTAAAAACATGTTTTCTTCCTGTTACAATAATAATTTAATAAGTCGATTACAGTAATATAACTAGATTTCCTTCTCCTGAAATCACAATTGACTTTTATATGTTGTTAAACTAAATAAATAAGTAAATAAATCATCACAAACTTCTGGTAAAATTTTTTAAATTAAATTGCATTTTAGAAGAGTTTTTCTAAATTTTAACAGTGTTAAATTATTTGTAAGGATTCACGGAAAGTGTAATTTTAATTTAAACAATGAAAAATCTTGAGTTACTTTTTCAAGAATCTATATTTAATATATACTGTCTAGTCACAAAGCTTCTTCCTGTCGAAAGCTAGTTTGACCACCCTTCACAGAGCAGACTTCTGCGAGACGCATTGGAGAAGAGTTGCTTAAGTTCCTGAAGGAGTTCATTGAGATGTTGAGCAAGGCAATCCCAGTACCGTGGCCAGCTGTGCTTCATTACGAGGGTGAGTTTCCATGCCGCCAACAATCCGAACGGGATGATCCCTTAGATACCCCATTGGGCTTACATCAAGTGAGTTTACTGGGAGGGGGAACAGTAAACTCATCCTGATGCTCTTCTAATAAAGCCCATACAGTGCCATCAGAATGACCCCTCGCATTATCCTGATGGAGAGCAATGCGGATATAGAAGTGGATATAGTGCGCAAAGATGGATCTGTACATGTACAGATTATTCCTTCCACAATGTTGATCAAACATAGATAATGCCAAAAAATATTCCCCAGACCATATTGCTGAAGACACCAGCCTGGACCGTTTCAGCAATGGTTGAAAAGTATTTGCTTTTAAAGGTTTTTTTCCTAAAATATACGCCAACACACAGTTGTCGATTAGAGCACATAACATGATTCAATGGAACTCGCTACCTGTTGCCACTCAGTGGACGTCCTGTTGCGGTGCTCGAATGCAAATTACAGATTTCATTGCCATCTTTGGTCTGAAAGCCAATGACCATGCCCATTTGATTTTGGGATAAATCGCTCCGTTTCTGTATTATGCAACGACTACAATGTATTCTGAAGCCCTCACACACCCTTTTATATCAGCTCAACTCCACTGTGCGGTCTCTTGCCTTCTGTGATTGATTATTTAACATGGACGTTGAAAGTATGTGGTGGTCACATTAATGTGATTGTACTGTGTATGCTATCGTTATCAAAATTAAATTATGTTCTGATTTCTTTTTTCTAAATTAAAATCGTTATTTCATGTGCATAATTTAAACAACTTTTAAATTAACTTTATTTTAAAGATTTCAAATTATATATTTTTATTCATTACTTTTTAGATTTTCTACCTAATAATTGTTTTTACATAACAGTTATTTTAAGCATTTATAAATATTTAGAAGATGATTTTATTCATCTTTAATTTACAAATTTAAATATTACAGTTAGATTATAAAATTTAAATTGTGTTTCATCATGCTTTGTTTAAATTTTGTTAGTTATTTTACTTTAAGTTTTTAAAACCTGGATTTAGATATATCTAGCTTAATATCTATATGCGTGAATAAAGGATTAGATATTAAAACCTTTGAGTAAATATAGGAAAATAATATTTAGAACCAACTTCTTTAATATTTAGAAATGTTGGTTGGTTGGTTGGTGTGGTATCCATTTGAAGTCAAGTCAAATTACTCCAATTGCCAAAATGTGTATTATTTTATCATTATATGTACAATTTGTATATACAATGTGTACAGTTTTGCCATTATAGACATTATTGAGATTTTGTCATTATAAGCATATAGAGATATTATAAAATATTTTCCTTATAGAGATTTCACTGAAATAATTAAGCTTTTAATTGTTAAATATGTGAAAATTTATTAAAATTATTTTATAAATGATAGTTATGGGAAGACATACATCAATTTATGTTATCAATGATTTTTCACCTTTGACATAAACTGCTGTTAATTGCATGTCATTAAAATATATTTATAAATAACATGATGAAAATAAAATAATAACGACTAGATCTTTTAACGTTATTAACTTTTGCAATAGTTCTTAAGATTCCATCCTTTTAAAATAAACTGTAGTTGAGTAGTCTAATTAAAAAGTTGTTTTATTTTTAAACTATTGAACTGCTGTATTTGAAATATTGGTATTTCAGTAATATATTGTCAAAACTTTGTAAATTTATCAGTCTTTTATGTTTTGTGAAATGTATTTAAATAAATGATATAAGCTAAATCTCAGCGGTTACTGTCAGATGCAGCAAATGCGAAACTATTTTTGTGTGCAGTATATATTAAATTGAAGTAGGAATTTGATAAATGCATTCATAAAGGTAGATTTAAGAAAAAAAATTATTTCATGTTATTTTATAATTTGTGTTCTTATTAACCATTTTCGTATATTGTCCCATTTACACCACGAGAAAAATAAAATAATTTAATCCACATTTTAAAAACCTCAAACTCTTAATGAGATTGTTGAAATATGTTCATTAACTGCAAAATAATTTTATTTATTCCCTGGCAATTAAATCTTAGGATCACAAAGTTAAACAACATATCTCTACAAGAATAAAATTATAATAAATGTGATGCTTAACAGTAAAAAACAAACAAACAAATATTTTAAAAAATGAAAAGTTTTTAATCTTCATTTAAAATTGTATAAAATTATTATTGGACTTAAAAGTTTGTCACAAATATCCTATTTAATTTTAAAATTTGCCATTTCAATTTTGGAGGAAAAATTATAAAGCATACTCTTTTCTGAAAGAAATGTCAAGTTTTTACAAGTGTTTTTTTCAATTTTCTTATCCTTCATATATTTGCAACTATATAAGTTTATTAAATATTGATCTATTCTAAATAAAGTAAAATCATATTGTTAGATAAGTAAAAAAATAAATTTGGTTTTTATTCATAAAAATTTTGATTTCTATTTTTTAATATAGAAAATAAATTCTTTTATAAAATTTATTGTTATCATGCATATCTTTGATTTCATATTTTCTGATACTACAAAAAATTCTGAAGCAATAAATAAAATATAACTGTTGCGCAATGCACCTAGACACACCATAACACTTAAAGCGATAAAAGTAAAATGATTTAGTAAAAAATTAAAATGAAACTCTCTTACAAGCAAAAGATTTTTGTTACCAAAATTATTTTTTGCCTTATCTTATTGTTAAATTTTCTGCAAATGCATAAATTTAATAAAATAATGTTTATTATTATTACGACGTATAGTTGATAAACTACATTGTTACAATAATTCTCAGTTTGCTTAAAATAATTTAAATTTCCTAAGCTCTCAATGATTTTAAGTAAATAGAAATATTTAAAGAAAGACATAATTGCATTTGACTAATTACATATTCAATTGAAAAATTTAAAATTGTAATCAAATCTTTATAGCTGATATATTGAAATATTTTTTGTAATCAGAGGAATTATAGCGAGGAATCAGATTGAAAATATTTCCCAATTCTGTACGTTGTTTGTTTTTGCTTTTGAAAAACAAAATAGATTTTATATATATTGGCAGCAATGGTAAAGCAGTATATTTTAAACTATATTGTGATATTGTATTTTGCTCTAGTCAAATTATATTCTGTTTTAGAAGTTGTTATCAATTCTACATTTCTTTTACAAAATATTTGTTTATAAATATATAAACACAACAAGGAAAATGTCACCAAAACTTTTAAGGAAATAATTTAACAAATGTAATGTTTCTAAGATTTTGTAGTTTGATACAAAATGCGATTCCATGTCGTGTGGATATAGTTTAGTAAAACTTGAGTCTATTTTTATGTGTCAAATTAATAGAAATATTTTATACAACTTTTGTAATTAATAATTTTTAAATAGAAACACTTCTGTGAAACTGAATTTTTTTCAGAATAAATTTAATTACAATTTATTAGTAATAAAAAGAAATAAAAAAATTATTCTCTGAATTGCATTTGCTGTATTGCTCAACCAAACAAATTAACCCTCCAATCTTCACTTTTGGTTATAGTGATTCATTAAGTTCATTTTCAACTTTTGAAGTCATTGTGTAAGCTATTGAGAATAAGTTTACGAAATTCGAAATTTATATAGTATATTTTAAATAAAAATTAATGTAACTTAATTATGTAATTGGTTAGTTAATATCAATTGGGACTAAATAATTTTCAGAAAATAATTTTTAAAATGGGAAATTTAACTACTTATAATTTGTAATTCTAAGTAATGATTCCAATTCCCAACATTTCATTTTAATATTGTTTTTATGAATGCAAAAATAAGCTTACTAACTCTAAACTCTGCGGCAAGACAGCCCATGTGGGCGAAAGTCTTCAGTGCCCATCTCTGTTTTCCTGATCGAGAGACCATGGAGTGTATAGCAAATGTCCCGGTTAGGTGGTCAGCCTAATGCAAAACCTTCAGTGTTTAATTCCCAAGCATGCTCGGTACTCAGTTTATTGATCCACTGAGGGGAAGAAAGGCTGAGTCGATCTTCCCCAGCTGAAGAATCGAATCTCGGACTTGTGCCTTGGGAGCGGGAAACACAACCGATAAGCCACCGGGCTTCAATAAAAATAAGTTTTCTAATTATATATTGATATGGTTTTAAAAATAATAAAAGCTTTATATATAAATTTGTATAAAAACTTTTCATTCAGTGAAACTCCTGGTGAAGAGAAGATATCCCTTCAAGATAAAGCAGAAAGCATTGCTTAACTCTGCTAGTAAGCGATGGGCCTCGCTGCTTAATGATACACAGTTAATCAGTGATTTACCTGGAAGCTCAGCTGTGGCTCTCTACCACCTGTCTACGGGCCATGACTGCTGCTACGCATATTTGTGCAGGTTTCCACTTTGTGATTCTCCTTTATGTACTCTGTGCAGACAACATCAATTTTTTTGATGCTACTCATCTCGACTCGTGCTCCGCACTTACGTTTTTAAACTGTAGAGGGCGCTCCGTGGCTGATTGGTCAAAGTATCATTCCGCTAATCGCTTGAGAGCGTAGGAGTGTGGGTTCGATTCCCACCGTGGCTCTGGTGTGTTTTCTACGTTATTCTTCTGTGGTTGTACATCTGTCATTGTGCTATTTGTTCTATTATCGACGAAGACTTACAAGCGGATCTCAAGAATCAAGCATACAAGTCTGAATATATATATATATGTAATAAATAAATAAAATTAAACTGTAGAGTTTAGAAATATTGGAAGGCTAGAGAAATAATGACGTCACAGCCAAATTTCTTGGCATTTGACATAAATAAATAATTTGTATATTAACATTTCTAAAAAACATTTCATATAAATGTGCTAAAAAACCTCAGGAAATATACAAGCCATAATATTTATGGGTAAAAATATACACGTCATTTTCAAATTTTGTTCTCTTTTCATAAGAATGGAAAATAGTTTCCTATTTAAAGATCAATTAGGTCGACAAACCCTGTTTGGAAAGTATTTCTACTTTTTATTCCTTTCAGAGCCAAGAGAAAATACATTAAGTCTTAAATGTAAGCAAACGCACCACGAGATGAAACTGAAGGCATTCCCATTCTGCGAAATACATTGTAAATCAAAGTGAAAACTAGGAGAAGAAAAAGGTATACAATTTTATTGAATAGAGCATTTGGTCATTTATTTAACCAAAAGTGAAATATACTAACGGTTTTATTACCCAATATTCACCACTTCCGCTTGTTTTCTGTTCCATTTTCTCGAAAAACATTTCTTTAAATCAGATACTTACATTATTTGAAGGTAGAACTCGTGTTTTTACTACAGTTGAAGCTAGATTTTGTTTTAAGGTGATAGATTTTCATTTGTATACGTTACGGTTTTCGATATATAACGTTTTCAAGACTTTAAAAATTGTAAAGTGTTACAGGCTCAAATAAATCTATATTTCTTTTCATATAAAATCAAATAAATGCTGTTTTGGAAAAATTTATGAGACCAAAATTGCTTTTTTTAATAATCCTAGAGCGATATTATTTTTTTAATATTATTTTAGATTCATAGTTATAATAAGCTATAATTAAAAAATTATTGAAATAATTGTTTCAATTAACAGAATACAAATTGTTTTAAAAATGAAATTATCTAAGTATTATATAAATAGAAAATTTTAAAGCATATACTCTTGCATTGAATTATAAAAGAGATAACATTTATTTTCAATAAATTAATAATAATAAACAAATTTTCTTTAAAAATTATTTTTCATTTTAATGTATAATGTGTTCTGATGAAATTAAGATTTCTCAAAATTTGCTTATATTGATGTAAATTATTTCATTGCAAATGAAATCAATAAGTTTTAATTAATTCTTTATAATATACAAAATTCTACATTCAAATATATGATTAAAAGTAATTTGTTTTCAATTAAAATGGTTTGAATACATTTTTAAAGAATTATAAATTTTAAATATTCATAAACTAATTTATTAAAAAAAGTTGTTTATTTTAACCTATTTTTGGATCTTTTGAAATGAAATGAAATTTTATTTATAAAACTTGTTTTCAACCTGCTTACTGGACTGCACACCGTTGCCAAGAAAACAATTTTAAGCTGTATTCTAAGAGAGAGATATATCAGTTAGAAAATAGTTTAATTAATTATTCTAATATTTTCTCTATTTTTAACTTAAAAAATGATTTAATTATAAATAGTAATTGCTTATTACCGCATAATGTCAAACAATACTCAAAATATTACAATAACATACAGCATAATATAAACTTTGTTGTCATTTAAGTAATAAGAATTAGAACAAAATGCAGAATCTCTTCTGTTATAATTTTAAATGACATCATGTTTCTCAGATGCTTATTTTCATATAATTTTAAATTGTTTTTCAAAAATAAGTAACTTTAAACATTAATTTATATTAGAAAAGGCTTATAAAATATTTACTTTCCTTTTCTATAGTTAATAATTAAACTAGTAAGCTCAAAAATTCAGAAAAAAAATCGTGAGAAATTATTTACCTTTTCTTATTCATAGTCTCTTCTTACATGAACAATAACTGTTTTTATCATTTACGTAATAACTTACAGAAATTTATCGCTATATTTTTTAAGATGTCCACCTCCGCATAAATTTTTATGAAATTGCTTGCTTTTATTTGAAAATTAAAATACATTTTAAAAATCTATAAAATATCTATGGGAAAACATTTTAGTTTGCAATGTGCAGAAGAGAACAAAGCAAAATAAAAATGTTATTGCATATTGAAATGAATAGATATTGAAGTTGATCTCCAGTCGAAATTTGGTTTCATACTATATTGTACTTGTAAATAAAGTGATACATGTCAAAAAGTCATACGGTCTATTAATAGATTTGATTTCCAATGAAATTAAAATAAATTTTTGAAAGTAAAAATCAGGTAAAAACAAAGAATATTTTTGTTGTCAATATGATATATACGTATGTATAATAATTTAATAATAGTTTAATAATTTCATCTTAAAAATATGTTTTTATAATATTTGACTGTATAAAGCTTTTAATTTCAACTTTGCGTGCATTAATAGTCTTAAAAACTATTTTGGCTTTAGAAGAACTATGCCAATATTGTATCTATCTGTCTATCTATTTATCTATCTATCTATCTATCTATATATATATATATATATATATATATATATATATATATATATATATATATATATATACATATAATATAATATATATATACATATAATATATATATATATATATATTATATATATATATATATATATATATAATATATTATTATATATATATATATATATATATATATATATATATATATATATATATATAATATATATATATATATATATATATATATATATATATATATATATATATATTATATATATATATATATATATATATATATATATATATATATAAATATAATATATATATATATATATATATATTACATACTTTCGATCATCGATTTATACAAGTGATGGTTGGAATTAAAAGTGTAATTATATCTGGAATGTCTCTTCGACAAAATTTGACATAATGAATAACAATTTTGTTTAATTATGCTCATAAGGTGTGACACTTTTATCAACATTTGTCAGCTATATTAAACTCCTTCGAGGAAATGTATGCATCAGTGGGCATTGTCTGAAGATTGGAGAATATTCATTGAGTGATGACTTATGATTTAAAATAGCGAATTGTTTAACGAAAAGGAGATGTGTGCTCACGATCTAAAATAATTATCTCAGAAAATTGACATGGAAGGATTTGATTTGCTGGTGCTTATCGCATGTTTGTTATCATTTATAATATCTTCGTAGCTTAAACAGGAAATTTCTAATTGATTTGTTCAAAAGGATATTATTTGAAAAACTTAATAAATATTTGACTAGAAGATTTCATAAAAATATGATATTATTTCCTATGATATAGCTCTATTTAAATATTTTTGATTAAATAAATCAAATTTGTTGAAATATTTGTGAATTTATGAATAGAATAATGCATATCTTAAGAATAAAATATCGTAGTACTCAAATTATCCCTTACAAATTGCTTAAACTTTTTTCTTTTGAGCTTAATATTGAAACATATATATGATCTTAGTTTATTTAATTATTAGGGAATGCGTGGACAGCATTAGATATAGTTAGGTATACGTATTTATTTTTGTAAATATTTACCAGAAAATAAATATTGTTAACTTAAAGATGATACTAAAAATTGTCTTATTAAGTATATGTGCAATTAAAAACTTATTTACATTTAATAAAAAATGATATGTGCTTTCAGAATACAAATTCTGAGTGGTTAAAGAATTCTTAAATGTGAAATTTTAATAATTTTTTTCTCTCTCTCTGTATATATATATATATATATACTATATATATATATATATATATATAATATGATAATATATTATATATATATATATAATATATATATATATATATATATATATATATATATATATATATATATATATATATATATATATATATATATATATATATATATGTTTACCAAAGATATTATGTTAAGAAAATATGTTTTTCTTATTTTAGTAATGAAAGTATTTTAGTTATTGAATTACTAGTAATAAAAGCATTTCATAAGCTATAGATTCCTGATATTTGCGTTTGCATTACATTTTTACTGAAAACATGTTCATAGTATTTAGCGCAAAAAGCCCTTTTCTAGAATTTCACTCGTATCTATTTAAATTGTTCATTGTTTTTTTTAATGATTCACACCAGTATAAATATTTTAACTATCTCAGTAGAAATTCACAGTTCAAATGTAAAAAAATAGCAATTTAATATAGTTAAATGGGTAATTTAAATTAATTTACAGATATGAGTTCTTTTAATTAGATTTCTACAAATGTGGAAAATAATGCAATAAAAACTAGATATATTAGTGTTGTGGTTGCTGCTTATCCCCGACTGGCGTGACAGTACCATCACACCTGCCCCATGAATCCAAAAATAGTCAGTCTCTCAAGCACCACCTCCGGTCTCAACTCCATGTCCCCTCTCTCACACCCAATGCACTGAAAAATATGAGATGGGGAGGACTGAACCACTCGACATTTGGGACAGAGAGGTTAGACCTTGGTACCAGAGACGTGTCTCTGAGCAAGCAGGTGGCCACTTCGCAGTCTTGTCAGAACCGTTTGGCTGCATCTCTTTTGTTAACCCACTACTGCGGAACCAGGATGTTTGCATGAGATATATTAGTAAATATTCATAGTCTCTTTGTTAATGATAATAATTACTTTTTATAGTTAGAAATTATTTTAATAAAAATTAATTCTTTGTGTTTTGCAGTTTTTATTATGATGTATAAAACAAAATACTATATCATTTTTCTTTTTTTAAATGATCATACAATTTTTAAAATGTCTTTATATAGAAAATACCGGTCTAGGTAAAATAGTCTTCCACAAAACCAAAACTAAATGTTTTTATTTTATTTTTTGAGTAATACATTTCAGAATATTTTATATTTAATCATGGATCAATAAATAACTAATTTTGCTTCATATTTTTTTCACTGAAAGTGTTTATTCTTCGAATTTTTTTTATCAAAACCTATTTTATGGATTTATTTAAAAGCAATTGTTAAATATAAGTAATAACGATTTTTAAATAATTATTTTTAACTTAAGTTGAATAATGCATTTTTATCCAACGTATTTATAATTATATGACACTTCATTTTTTCTCTCCTAATTAAATCATTTATATAATTCCATAATATGAATTATATGTTAATGATTTAAGCAAAAACACAAATTTTTGAGATTTTAATATTACTTTAATTCGATCATATGTTTCGTTTTGACGGTCGATCATTTTTAACTGAAATTAGTAAATTGTTATTAAACTGCTAACGGTGCTGATAAATATTTTCACTAAATGTAATTTTCAGTAAAATTGTTAAATATATACTTTAAATTAAGAATTAGCAGAAATTAAGAATTTTTAAATTAAGAATTTAAAGAGAAATTTTCTTCATTTTTATATAAGATGTTATAAAGTTTAAATTGTTTAAACACAGAATGCCATGATTTAGAACGAGTAAAAAAGTAGAATACTATTGACTGTGACGCCGTTAAGATGTTTTACATACAACTTGAGCGGTGATAAACATCTTACAAAAGAAATGTGAATTACTCAATTTGTTCAACTTTAGATTCACATCATATGTCTATTGTTCTTATTTATAACACATGGACAAGCTACTGACTTATTAAAATGCGTATTTCCTTATAACTAGAGAACCACCAAGATGGAAGTACGACTTTGCTCTAAACTGTGTTCCGATAGACGGCACTGCCAGAAGATCTATTCTCTCAGTTTTGAAATTTTTTTGTAGAAAAATTTCTCCAGACCATTACACCCATGGTTACTACTCAACGACCGACGACAGGATTTTATGTTTCATAGATTTAATGAGCACGTATATGGCATGTACTTTGTAGGTCTTTGGCGGCATTGAGAATCACACTCCATCCTTTCGGAGAGAATGTTGATGCCTTAACCACTATACTACCATGTTCCTTCAGCAAGGTCCTCTTGGCTTGGTTGGTTAGGGTGTCGTTCTCATGATCGGAAGGTCATGAATTCGAATCCTTGATTAACCGAAAATCTGTCATGTTTGCTAAGAGTGGCTGGGGCAAATTATAACTGGGCTTGGTCACAATGTCTTTAAAGAGAAATGATATCTTTAGGGGCAGCAGGTCAAGTACTGGGGGTCTTCTGCTTCGTCTCTGCTTCAACATCACTAAGATTCCACCCGGCCGCCTCTAACTGGTAGAGCCCAACTCAGGGCAAGGTATAAGGAAGCATGCTGGTGCAACAACAACAACGGTCCCGCAGCATATATCTAAACAGTAGTAATAAGAACTCCTGACCAAAATGATCTCTCGTGACAGCTTCAAATAATAAGGCTGAAGAAGTTAAGCTTTGATTTCCCATGGAATGTCTTTATATTTTCTACACACCAATCGT
The DNA here is from genome assembly GCA_037975125.1 of Latrodectus hesperus. NCBI lineage: Eukaryota > Metazoa > Arthropoda > Arachnida > Araneae > Theridiidae > Latrodectus > Latrodectus hesperus. The sequence goes on along the minus strand of CM075860.1, from coordinate 31,713,372 downwards.
ATTCCAAAATTGTAATTATGTGAAAAACATTCAAAAATAAATACAAAAGTTCCCAAAAGACATTATTGCTATTTACTGTTGTTGTTGTTTACTAATGACACTTTGACAAGCCAAGCTCGCTATGCTATTCGAATTAAGTCAATTGGGAGCGTCTTTCGTTTAAATCATGAAAGTACGACTTTGCTCTACGCACATGTTATAGGTACCCGTTTATAGGATAGGCTTCCATTCACACCTCATTCATACAAGGAAAGGACAAAGACAGGATAGATAGAGAGAGAAAGTACATCGAACCCAGGACCTCCTTATCCGTAGTCAGGCACGCTGACCATTAGACAAGTTAGTCGGCTGCTATTTACTTAAATACGATTGCAATAAATGATTTTTTTATGGTTTATAATAATAATTTAAAATCAAACCATAACAAATGGGCGTTAATATAATGTTAAGTACTTAATTCAGATGACAATGGATTTATTTGAACTATGTCTGAATATCTTTCACAATGTAGTTTGCATTAGTTATAAAGAATGGCGAAGATAATTTATGTGTAAGTAACCTCTATCTTTGAAATGTTTACGCCATATTCCAATTCTATTATAGAACGAAAAGCCAATATCGAGGTGTTCTCAATGAAAATCACGCTGAGTACTTATTGAGGATTTTAAATACATATAATCATTTTCAGAAAGTATATTTGAGGTTTCGGAATTATATTAAATTAATTTTACAACGTAATGTTAAATTTACAATTATAGTTTCGAAGTTTAAATTTCCCTTAGATTTAATAAATGTTCAAAATGTATTTTCAATATATTTATATAGAAAAACGTAAATAAATATTTACTCAAAAGCAATTGCATGAAAACATGTTTTCAGCCAAAAATTCATAGAATTAAAAATAAACTTTCGTACATGCAATGTTTGCATCATTAAATTTATTGACAATATCTTTTGCCTATTTTGAAGTTGTTTCGAAGCTTTAAACCAATTTCCGACAAAATGTGCCACATATTCAATTTGGAGTGCTAAATAATCCCTAATCTATAAAGAGTTTCAAAGATTTATAGAAGCTAGTACGTGGAGAAAATTAAATTTTCTGTTTAAGCCAGCACACATCCTCACTTCCAGACCAAGACCAATTTTCCCATTTACGATACTCATCGTATTTCAAAATGAAAGCTGGCTGCATAAAAGAAGGTTAGATTGTATCTTTATTGAATGGGGCATTTGGTCGTTTTCTTATCACAAAATGGCTGCTGTTGTAACGTTTTTATGGCAAAACATCAACCGCTAGTGTTTATTTTTTATCTTCTTTCTTAGAAATAGCCTCTTTAAATAACATTTGTTAAGTTTTTAATGAAGATTAGAAACTTTTACGTTAATATGAATTTAGTTATCTTTTCAAGACTCCCAATTTAGTTTAACTACACTTTACATCTAAGCATTTTTAAGCAATTTCTTAAATTTGAAATTAAAATAAATGACAGGAATAATGTATAAAATCAATGTCCAATTTCTTAAGTTTCAAATAATTAAATGATATTCGCTTTAAATTTTGTGTAAAATAAGTAGCAGAAAAAGAACAGAAATATTAACTTAGACGTTTTAATTAAGATATACTTATTTTTTATATAATAAATAAGCGAATCGTAAGTAAATAAACAAAACGTATTCTTTGAAAATTGGTATTTCTTAAATTTAAATCTATATTTTTTTTAAATTAGCAAATATTTCGAAGCATATTCTACTAGTATATTTTCTTTTATTTTCAATGAGAATTACCCTCGTACTGATACGTACGAAATGAAGGATAATACACTCATTCGCCTACACAGGAAAAAGCTAAAAAACTATCAAATTTACAAAAAAAGTTTGTGATATTTTTTATTTTTGTCATTTTTCTACGAGAAACACTTTCAAAAATAGAGCATTTATAAATGAATGAATTATTAATGCTAGTGTAGAATATTATTTTCGTGTGTACAAAACTTATAAGGGTTGTTGTTCGTCTGATGAAAATTTTAAGTAACCCGCTAAAAATGGGAAGCTTTAAATAACTAGATATCAGCTTATTATTTGTTAATGTTCCTTTTATATCCTGAGGATTAAATAAGCGTAATTTCATCATAAAAAGATTTCAAACATAAATGCGCATCTTTAAAACAGGAAATGAAAACAAAAACAATCAAAAATGTAACAGTTAAAAAATTAAAAGACGGTTATTTTTGAAATTTTTTAAAAAATTCGAAAGTTTCAATTATTTATTTTAAATTTATGTAAGTTGTTAAATTTATACTCGCTTAAGTAAGGAAAAATATCTACATTTTCAAAATATTAGTTGGGGCTGAATTGAAAGCATCTTCATCAGCTTGATATTCTTGCTTCTTATTATTTTGAACAACAGTAATAATTAGTTTAACTCACATTCATTAGTTTTTATTTTGTACATATGACAATAGTTCAGTAGTTTGGTTAAAACACATTATTTTATTTTATCTTGTAATTATTATTATACATTAAATGTTACATTGTAAAATAAATTATTTATATTAATATCAGAAAGAATTACCAAATATATTTATTTCAGTTATTTATAATTTACTGCCTTAAATATAAAAATATTTTTTTTCTCAAATAACTCTGCTATGATGGTTTCATATATAAACGTTTCCTCTATTAAATCTGAAATATCATTTAAGAACTCTTAATAGTTAAGTAGTATGTGATATAAACTATGCTTGATATTACGCATTGTATAATATTTTGATACTATTTTTTGCCCCCTCAAAGTCCTGTCTAACAGCCTCACCGTGGCGAGGGGGTGACCCTGAATGGAATGTTCGAAGTACGTCGGGAGTGTATACTCGTGGTATGGCCACCCAAGACGTGAAGGCCATTCCGCTTTATCCAGCTAATGTTAGACAGGTGAACGAGCAAAGTCAATTTCTGCCTTTCTTAGGTACTCAGGGTAGCTTCTACCATCATAAATCAAACTAATGATTTACATTTCAAGTTAAAAAATAAAATCATAATGTTTAAAAAGCAGCACTTATATTCATTTTAAAATAAACTGTTTTTCAATTATAATGAGATACACTACTTAAGAAAGAATTAAAATTCTAAATTTTGGACTTTTAGCAATTATTTAAGAAATGGATCTATTTCTCAGCAACACAAATTTAAAAATAATTCATAATAATATTTATAAAATTCATTAAAGTAAATTTTTACTGAAAGTATATGTTATTTATTTTAAACATTGTTATTGCGTATTTAATTGAAGTTACATAAGTTTATAATTTATTCTATATATTTATCTCGTCTTATATATACACAATGTTTTTATCTTTTAACATTTTATATATATATATATATATATATATATATATATATATATATATATATATATATATATATATATATATATATATATATATATATATATATATATATATATATATATATATATATATATATATATATATATATATATAATATATTAACTAATAATATATAATAACTAATTAAAGTGGAATATGAACAGTTTAATACGCTGCCTTAGATGAATGAACAATTTAATTACTTATACACGTTATCTATGTTTACGACTTCATGAGCTTATGATTAATATATCAGATACATCTAATATATTAGTCTTTAATTCAATTATTTGATCATCCGTTTTCAGTGCCGATATGCAGGATTAATATTGGAAGTTAATTTTTGTTTTAATCATCAAATTATGATAGCAAATTCATTTGCCCAATTATTATCAATTGAAATGAGTGACTACCATGTGTGTGTGGTTATTTTTGCCATCTCTTAAGGTATCCTAATCTTTTTATTTCGGTATTGTAAACTATTAAGGATAGCATTTTCGGAGTAAAATGCATATTTTATGCATGAAACATTAACAAATTATTTCGTTTACTAATGACCTAAATAAAAGATTTGTAAACATTAATGTTATTAGTTGATAAACATTTTAATTTAAAAATAATTAAGTTAAAATTTAAAATTATTTTGAAATCAATGTATAAAATGAATTTTTTAATTTAAGTAAAATTCTCTTTAATTTAAAATAAAATGACAATGTTAAAACACGTAAAAATAAAGATGCTTCCATCTGAATTTGAGGGTAGTATTTTTTATTATGACATTTATTCCTTACCACCTGTTTTTAAGTAAACCTTTTGAATTTAATTAGATGAAAGTAAGTATAACTTTTAACTAGAAAAAATGTATTATATATTATATATAATAGAAAATTTTAATAACAAAGAAAACATTAATAATCTCAATTTTCTAATATGTGTTTCAACACAAGTAGTAATTTTTTATACAATATAATTTATTTTTCATATTTTTTTCTTTCTTAATTTTTATCTAGTATTCTAAAAATATAATTATGACTTCATTTAAATATGCTACAAATTATGAAAGCTTAACTAGAACTTAACAATCTTGAAATAATTTAAAAACATTTTAGTTCATATACAAGATGATTGCAACATCAGAGTAAGTGAGAAAAGGCAGAAGCAGGGTAATTAATTACAGCATAATATTTGTGTCGACTGATACAGTACGAAATACTTGCTTATAAATTTACTTCGTATATAACCAGAATTCAAGATTACGATATATGGCTTGCAAAGTTTTCTCGTATGTGGTGCTGAAGCACATCACAATGCAGCCATTAATACTGCCACAATGTAATTAAAAACACTTAAATTCATATAGTTGAACTATTGACTGTCATTCGAAGTTCGTTTGTAAGAGACAGTACGCATTGTATAATGTTTTGATACTTCTTTGAAACGTATATCTGTAAGTTACTTTAGCTTTAATTTTAATATTACGTTCATGAATACTAAAATATATATAGGAAATTTAAATATACATAATACCAAATTACAAAATTTCAAAATTTACACAAACAAGTTATGCTGCTTACGCTATTTTCAATTTATTACATATTCTTGGGAATCAATACCTTATATAAAAGTTGAGAAATGTAACACTCTCATTTTAATCAAAGCAGGAAATAAAATAAGTACATTTCCACGTGTTTTTATTTAAAATTTGTTTTATCCATTATTGCACTAACTCTTTCAATAAAGATCTTGAATCACTATACATATTCCCCCTTCATTAATGGTCATTAACAAACCTAATGGGAAGAATATGCTGTAAGACTTCAAAATTCAAAGCATAATAACGAAAGTTTTGGGGTTTTATGTAAGAAAACAATAATATTAAAAATGAGTTTTTGTAAATCAAAATCTTTTAATATTTGAATAAGTATTATTAAAATTAATTCGTAATTTATTGAATAAAACAGGTACATTAGTTATTTGCATAACTTTTTTTCAAAATAGCTTTTGGCTTTTTACTTTAGAATTTTTGTATTTTTACTTGTGTTTCTGCAATTGTTTTATTCTTAAAATGTATTTGAAAAAACACAATAACACACACATACATATATATATATATATATATATATATATATATATATATATATATATATATATATGTGTGTGTGTGTGTGTGTGTGAATATATATATACATATATATATTCATGTGTGTATATATATATATATATATATATATATATATATATATATATATATATATATATATATATATATATATATATATATATATATATATATATATATATATATATACGGGAGGTTATCAAAATGATGGAAACACCTTATATTTTGAAGGAATCCTTTATTAATATGGCGTAGGACCAACTTTGACATGTAATACTGCTTGGATTCGCCTGGGAATCGAATCGTACATATTCTGAATAGTGTGTTTAGATAGAATATTGTACCATTCTTGATGGAGATATTGCGGAAGTTCCGTGAGATATGCCGTGAGGTTTCCTACAATTTGGCCTCTCTGAAAATCTGTGAGATCTGACATTTTACGTGTCTTACAGAAATTCAAAACGTAGACAATTCTGCTAAAGCTCTCTCATACTACCTAATATATGTATTTTTATATTAAAAAACCTGGTAAGATTATATTCTAATGCTTACAAAACAATTCTTGAATGTCCCTTGTATTCACAAATGTTTCTATTATTTTGATTATCACCTGCATATACATATATAACTTATTAAAGTGGAATATCAACAGTTTAATACGGTGTCTTAGATGAATGAAAAATTTAATTACTTACACAAGTTATCTATGCTCACAACTTCATGTTCTAATGAATATTATATCAGATACATACAATATATTAGACTTTAATTCAATTATTTGATAATCAGTTTTCAGTGCAGATATTCAGAATTAATATTAGATGTTAATTATATTAGCAGCCTCATGGCCTCAACTTTTATCAATTGTATTTTGAACAATTGAGGTGATAAACTACTATGATTATTTTTGTCTCTTAAGACATCTTTATCTTTGTATTTCGATATAGGAAACTATGAAGGATTGCAGTTTCTGAGTAAAATACATATTTTAAGTATGAAGAATCAACAAATTATTTCGTTTACGTATGACCTAAATAAAATTAATTTTTGTTAACAGTAATGATATTAGTTAATAAATTTCTTACTTTAAAAATCAAGTTAAAATTTAAAATTTGAGATTGTTTTGAATTCAATACATAAAATGAATTTAATAATGTAAGCAAAATTCTCTTTAATTTAAATAATATGATTTATATAAAACACATATAAATAAAGATGCTTACTTTTGAACTTGAGGGTATTTTTTTTTATTAAAACTTTTATTTCTTTTCACTAGTTTTTAAGTATATATTTCTAATTTGATTATATGAAAGTAGGTAAAACGTTTAAGTTGAATAAATGCATCATTTAAAGTATAGTTTAAAATTTTAATAAAAAAATCACTAATGATCTCAACTTTCTGTTATGTTTCTCAACACAAGTAATAATTTTTGATACAAAATAATTTACTTTTAACATTTATTTCCTTTCTTTATTTTTATCTGGTACTCTAAAATATAAATATAACTTCATATAAATATGCTGTAAATTATGAAAGTTTAACAAGTATGAAATAATTTAAAAACATTTCAGCTTATATACAAGATGATTGCACCATCAAATTTAATGAAAAAATGTAGAAGCAGAATAATTAATTACAGCATAATGTTTGTCGACTGATACAGCCCAAAATATTTGATGATAAATTTACTTCGAATGGAATAAGAATGCTAGATTCGATGCATTACTTGCAGAGTTTTCTCGTATGTGTTACAGAAAAACATCACAATGCAACCGTTAATTCTACTAGAATGTAGTTAAAAAACACTTAAATTCATATAATGAAACTGTTAACTGCAGTTCTAAGTTCATTTGTGTATTATTAAGTGTTATTTTTATTTAAAATTTAACTTCACTTTACCTGGAAGTTGTGAAAATACTTTCCATTGAGGTACGGATTACCTCATGTTATTGATGTTACTTATCACACTTTCACAAGTCAGTCTCGCTATGCCTTTGGCTATGTGAATTTAAGTCAGTAGGGTGCATCGTTTATTTAATCAGAGCACCACGAAGGTGAAAGTATGACTTTTCTCTAAGTACTCCTCTGATAGATGGCACCACCAGACGATCCACTCCCTCAATTTTGACTTCAATCTGAAGATGGAGGAAATTCCTTTCCAGACCATTACATCTTTGGTAATTGCTCAAGGACTTTCATTTCTACATACTTACATACATACATAGTACTCGGTGAGCCTTTGGCGTCATTGGGACGCGAGTCCCACCCTTCCGGGACTATGGTCTTAAGAATATGTTATAATTTCAGGAATCATTCCCCAATTAATGACTATTGAACTCTGTATCAAGGTTTTTTTTTTACTTGATACAAACTATATAACACTTCCATATTTTTTTCTAATTTTATTCGCTCCTTTATTATCTTTTTTAGAATCAAACAATAAGTGAAAGGTGTTACAATTAAAAATGATATTAATTTAATCATACACGCTATAATTAAGGGGGTATTATCATTTAATGCCACTGATTGAGGAATAGAATGTTATGTATAAATATTCGTCATTTCCTGAAAAAAACTTAAATTTAATTCTCCATACAATATCTTTTAAGATCACTGTTATTTGTGAATAAATGAGTAGCATTTAATTGTTAAGTGATTCACTATTGATATTGATTAGGCAATATTTTGATAATTTAATCATTTCTTAAACTGAAGCTTCCAGTGACCTTGTGATGTCTCGACATTCTTTCTTTTGAATTATATTCCTTTATGCGACAATCATGTAAATAATTTATATGATAACCAATGATTGAATCATTTGATTCAACACAATTTGATAGAGACTTGTGACGTTAATTGTCCTTAAAAACTTGGTTATTTTGCATTATTTTATAAAGCATTCTTTTAGACTTCGTAGTTTGGACATAAAAATAACCAAAAATTAATAATAATTAAAAATTTTGAAGTAAAATTCTTAAGCGTAATTGCATTATTTACATTATTAATGTTAAGGCGACTTTTAAAATAACAGTTTAAAGCTATTGCTTTAAACTGTTATTTTGCTTCCTTATTTCTTAGATCGTCAAAATTTCTGCAGAATTCGATCATATAAAACATTAAGTTACTGGAGTTTACTCAACACAGAACAAAAAACAGAAGTAAATTTATAAAGAAAATGAAGGCAAAATGTATTTAGTTCCATCAAATTGGAATCAACGAAATGGGAAAAAGAAACGTAAGAGTCTTGATAACTCTCCCTCAAAACATACATTGTAATGTAATTCAACAACTTTAGCTGCTAAAGATGAAGTGTTTCACTTAACGGTAGACATAAATGATATCCTAAAAGAAATCACCTTAATTACTTCAGTTTTTAATAGATAATAAAATTGTAAAACTCTTTCATTATATCAAAACCTAAATTATAGTTTCTCTTAAAATTAAAAGAATTCATTTATCTATCAATTAGCAGAAAAATCATGACAAATCCTTATATCTTTGATTATTTTCTTCACTCTGTAACCCAATCGCTTAATAACCATAAGAATTTAAAAAAAGCATATAAATTATTAATTTATGCAAGCTGTTCATTGGTAATTTTGAAGAACGTGTTCTTAAGTTATCTGTTTAAATTGGTATAATAAGTTTTTCTATAGTAAATTTAGTTTAAAAAGTTATAAAAATTCTAAATACAAAATTTATGATTGATATTCCCAAACACATAAATATTAACCTTAAAGAGACAAATTTTAAAATTCTTCTGGTTTAATTAGTTGGTGGAAATAATATGTTATTTATAAATAAATTTCCACATTTAAAAATTATTCAATTTATTATACATTAAACGGTCTATTTATTAAACATTTTTAAAAATCAAGGCCATATATTATTTATTAATTTAACATCCATTTCAATCAATATGATTAAACTTTTTTGAATTTAATAAAATAATAAGTTGAAATGGAAAAATTCAAATAAACTTTTACAAAAACTGCGGACATTTTTAAAACAAGATATTGTGATGATATTTTTAAATTCATTTAAGAACACAAACCGCCAATTAAGATTGTGTAGCAATGTTTTACTTTTCATTAAATTATTAACAATTAAAATCAAATATTTATGTTTGTGTTTGAGAAACGACAATAAAAACATAATATTGTCTACTAATTAGCATACTGAAATCAATATAACTAATTTTAAAATGACATCTAAAACATTCTGTGCATTATATAAATTTTAGGTTCCTTTATATTTAAAAGCATATAGGAAAATAAAAAAAATGTATGTATTTATGAACACTTTAACTCAAAACAATAGAATTATTTGTCATTATATTGTTGCATCATTACATTTTGATTTACAATTGGTAGTATGATTTTTTCACAAAAACTCTGAATACTGATTTCAAAGTAAATTTACGTATTGAATCCAAATGTGTAATCCGGATCCTTTCATCAGGCATAGCTTTTTTGTGAATGCCATTTTTGTGTTTCCTTGATTCTTTCAAACTAAGAATAAAGCTAACCAGAATAATTTGGTAGCAAGTAGACTGATATTCATGTAGATACGGAATCAAAGAATGTTATTACCTATTCATGTTTTACATGTTAGATATTACCTTATTTTAGTACACAAATACTAGTAGTCCGTATTGAAATAGTAGTGAGCCAGGCAATATGCATTTGGTGATTGCTTTTTTTTCTGATGTTGGATACATTGTTTTTATTTCATTAATTAGTTTCTATAAGCTTTTCACACTTTGCCAAAACAGTGGTTAAATCAACTAAACAACTGCTGCTACATCTGGGAAAAAATGACATTTAAGTTTAAGAAACGAAATTTTAAATTCAACAATATCAAGTATTCCTGAGAACCCTTTCTTTGAGAGGGATGCTAATTGTTTTCCAGTGGGTGCCCGGCCACTGTGGCTTATGGGGCAATGAACAAGCAGACATCATTGCAAAGGAAGATGCTGGCCTTTGAAATCATCCTCCCAAATTCTTTTCGTATTGGAAGATTAAAATTCTTCTATGGAATCCATTGCTTCTAATGCCTCACGAGATTTACTGACTCGTATAGCACATAAACACTGGAATAATTTAGATCCTTCTCTTCTTCCTGATTTACCAAGACGAAATGCAGTTGCCACCTTTTGTCTAACAACAGAACACGACTGCCTAGCCTCTCATTTGAAGCCTTTGGGCATTCTTACTGTTCATTCTTATGTACTCTGCGGCTCTAGACCGGGACCATCGGACCCTTTTTATGGCTCTTTTTTGCTTGATGAAGGAAGCGAAATTTTGGGATGCAAAGTCACTCCTTAGGCAAATGACTTCGGTCTATTTTCTGTAGTTTACTTTTTGTAACTTTTAATTCTTTTTGTATTTTGCATGACCATTGGAAATAAAAAAAAAATTTAATTTCATACTGCTTGGTAATAAATCTATGAGCTGTATTTCAGCTGTAAAACTGGTGATTTTGATAAAGACTGGATCCCAGGTACATGATATGTATCACGTGTTATGGTTATGGAGAAATGTTACTCATATTCTGTTTTCAGTTTTTATAATTTGGAGAAAACAGTAAGACTATTCAACTGATTGTTACTTCCACATAATAAGCATTACGTGAATAACTTCGAAAACAAAATATACAATAAAGTTTTCCAATATGCATTTGAAATGAGACTCATGCCTCATAGTAAAGAGCATTCTCTTCCGATGTTTCCAGTTTTTTACTATCATATAAGTGATAACTTCAACTCCGAACAAATTCGCACTAAAGGCGAAGAGTAGGGGACAGGGACCCCAAATGTTTAAGCAATTATTTCATCAGAATTTCATTTAACTTCGACAAAATCTTATGGATCTTATAACAGATTTTAATTTGCTTAGACAATGATTTTACGTTTCGAAACCAAAGATTGGAATCTATTTAAAGAAGACATGCAGTTATGCGTATATGGTAATCAACATAATGATTTTAACAAATGCTACTGTAAAGAAAGCAATGTAAAATTTTATAGTAATAATTGCTCAGCTATGGAGGCTGTTACTCATAAAAAAGAGCCACATGGGGGGCAAATGCTCATAAACTCATCGAAAGTTAGTTTCAAGGCTGTATTACTGCATAATGGAAATGAATTAACATCATTATCTTTCGCGCATGCAAGTGAATATGAAAGAAACATGAAATAATAAAATTGTGTTGCTGGAAAAAAATTAATACATTAAATATACACTGGTATGTATATTCGAGAACTTAAAAGTAATAGAGCTTTATTGTTGTGGTTTAAAATTGGACTGTTTTTGTTACTGAATTTACTGTTTTCTGTGTAACAACTGTTTTACACAAAGCTATTTTTGTTTTCTGTGTGAATGAAATAAAGAGACAGGAAGTCTCATTAATTAAGGAAAAAATGCCCTAAACGTGACACCCAAGGCATAAAATTGTAACAAATACAATTTTCATTGTTCCCAATCATATAGTTCTACTTTTCCTACATATATAACTGGGTCAGATAAAAATTCTGCGAAAGTTATGCCAAAAGTTCTGTTGCCTTAATGTATTTCAAATATAAATTCTCTAAAACAAAATGATGTGAAACCGAAGGAAGGAATAATATAGCATCACCAGTAAGATTAATAATATGGTATAGTTAATATTTTGTAGAACTGTTTAATCTACCGATAAACAAATTGGTGAATCATTAAAAATATTTGTTTTGAATTACTTAAAAATAAATAATATCGATAAAAAAATGGTAAGTGATCTTCTGGCATCATGCAAAGGAATGGAATGTAGCACACCTTTAATAGTTTACATTTTGAATTCCCATTTATACTTTTTTTTAAATTTTGGGACAACCTCTGATGAGCATGTTGGGTGCTTTCAAAAGGAAATTGCTACTATGAAAAAGCGATGCCAAAATAAGTGGAGTCCTGTTGTTGTTGTTGTTACTTATGACACTTGGACAAGCCAAGCTCGCTATGCCTTGGCAATACGAATTTAAGTCAATTGGGAGCGTCTTTCGTTTAATCAGAGCACCATGAAGGTGAAAGTACGACTTTTTTTGCTCTTCAAATCCTCCGATAGATGGCAGCACCAGAGGATCTACTCCCTCAATTTTGGCATTGATCTGAAGGGGGAGTAAATTTCTCCAGACCATTGCACCCATGGTAACTGCTCAACGACCGACCACAGGTCTTTCGATTTCACAAGTGGAGTCCTAGACTATGAAGTAAGGCCCTCCTAATTCTCCCCTATTGCAAAAAATCAGACTATACAATTTCTAGGTACGCCAGAATTAACTGAAAATTTATTAAGTGTTTTCAAAGTATCAATTCTTTTAGAACTTAGAACACCCTTTTAGTCCTTGTGAACGATTTTTTTGTAGAACTTGTTTTTCTGAATCTGAAAAAATATAAAAACAAATCATTAAAGTATTTTAATACAATGTTAAATGAAGAACAAAAAGTTATTTATGCAGTTATGTTTTATCATAAAATGGAATTATCTTGAAAACAATACTAATATATATTATAATCATCTATGATTGAATGACATTATATATTATTTAAAAATTTTATGAAATCGAACTAAATGAACATTAAGTACATTATAGTATCTGTTTGCTTCAAAATTTGAATTTTAAAGTACATATTTATAATGATTCTTACAATAATTGCACTTATAATCTTACACCAAAGTTTTAACACTAACTTAGATTTAAACAAAAATGTGTTAAACTATAATTTCATTCTTAAATATAATTTACTTTCTTCTAAATTTGCAAATAAAAGTATCATTAATTTTGAGATTAAAAAACTATTGATGAAAAAAGTGCCATTAATATTATTTCTCTTTTTAAAAAAATTGTTGTAAAAAGATAATTAAGATTTGAATCAAGGTACTTAATATTTTAATTAAGAATTAGTACTCTGTGAAATTACATTAAAAAACTGATGATTGCATAATAATATTGAAGCTAAAAATATTTTAATATCGTTATTAAGTTTTAAAATGAGAAATTTTTGTAGTAATTGAAGTATAACATCTTAATGTACACTTTTTTAATTATTTGCTCTAAAAAATTCCGGATTTGATAATTATGTTTATTAATGTAAAGATAATGCACTTAATTATAAAATACAGCTAAGCACATTAAAATATTCAAATTTTGTAAAATATTAAAGAAAAACTAAATTGGAGTTTTTATTACTTCTAAATTTAACTATAAAAGTCAATAATACTTAAAAAGAATTATTTTTTCACATATTTTGTAATGTAATTTTGTTTTTTTAGTATAAAAATTTTAAATGTTCCCGTGGATACTAAAAAACTTACATTTTTAATTAATATTTTAGGTATCTATACTTAAATAATGTTAGTATTAAAGACATAAAATATAATTTTGAATAAAATTCATAATTGTGAGTAGCAAAATCATTAGCAAATATCAAACAAATACAAGTATTTAAATTCTAAAAAAAGAAATGCATTTTTATTAATAAGATTAAATAGATGTTAAATTGAAATTTCTTCATTGAATAGAATTTTATGAAAATTTTCTATAATAACGCTTCATTTCATATAATAAAATTAAAAATAATTTGAAATTTCATAGTTCATTCAAATTTTAAATTAATCTTTTAAATAAAAAGCTAAATATTTGTCTTTAAAACAAAAAACCATATTGAAAGTAGATGAAATTCATTTAACATACAGTAGCTTTACAAACATAAACCCTAATACAGAATTATCTTGTGATATTATGTTTTATTTTCTTTCTATATTTTTATACGCGTTTGAAGTACAATGCATATTAATATGATTTCTTTTCTTTTAATTTTCATTACTTTAAAATGATTTTATAATTGCTTAAAACTAATTAACTGACTGGAAAATAAATCTATAAAATTAAATAATATTAATATACATTATATTCCATGCTTAAATAATTGATAAAATTGTATTAAATTAATCTTCAAAAGTATTTCTAAATTAAAAATACAGTTTCAGATGAAAAATATAATATTAATGGACAGAAATATTTTAATTTTAATTTACTCATAGATGAGAAAGAAAACATTTGAAATTTTCTATTATAGCAATTATGATTTAAAATTTTAAAATGAGCCTGCGTTACTTTTTTTATCTTAGATATACTAAAGTAAATTTAATTACATATTATATTAGTAATTTATATAACATTAAATAAGAAACGGTTATTTTGGATTATAACATTTTTCAAAATAGAAAAATCAATATTAAATTTAATTAATTTCTTTTAAGAATTATTTTAATTCTTTTTGAAAATTGTTGAGTCATTATAATAGTTAAATTTTTATTTATTCAATCACAGTGTTAAGACTTTAATTTATTTTGAAGCATTAATTTTGAAAATTATATTATTATTTGCATTACTTTAAGAAATATATTTTTAATTTAGTTACAAATTTAAAATGAATTTAGCGTTGATATTGTTTTGCTTTTTTATCTCAAAAACTGAGTATTGGCTCATTGGTATACATGTTGCAAATAAAATTAAGGCTTAATCATTGTAAAAATTTTGATTTAAAGCTATTGCAAATATTTTATCGGAAAATTAATTTTTAAGTAAACTGTTAAGTAGGAATATTTAAAAAAAATTCGAAGTAAAATTACTTTGAACAATCGGTTAGATTTACAGTATTTAACAATTAAATTTCTATACTTATTATAACAAAATATTTTCTGATTAAAAATTACAAGCACGTCTGGAATACAAATTAATTTATTTAATAATTGAGAAACTAATAGCTACAAGTACAAATTAATTCCTAAAACTTGTTATCTTGAATTAAATTTATATTTCTTTGAAACAGTTTCATTAAAATTACATTTCTTTCTATATATATATATATATATATATATATATATATATATATATATATATATATATATATATATATATATATATATATATATATATATATATATATATATATATATATATATATATATATATATATATATATATATATATATATATATATATATATATATATATGTCAAGATTAAACTAAATACATGATGAATTTAGTAAACACTTTACACGACATGCAAATAATATTTTTTTGAGTATAGTTGTTGTTTTTGAGTAAACTTTTTAATTTTATGCTACTTAATTTTTCTCTTTAATTTTCTCTACCAAGGTATTTATTTGTTGCTTAGAGTTACATTTCTGATATTTTAATGTTTGTGATAGTTTATCAACTATCCGATTGATGTGTTTAATCACTATGAAATAATTCTATCGATTTAGAATTAACTCTGAGGACAAGATACCACAAATTTTGAACGTGTGTTCTTGAACCCTTATCAAACTTCGATGTTCACAGCAAATCGTCACAAGGCATTGAATTCCCAGTCGGCCAGCAAAGTTGCACGCAGTATCGATTGACAAGAGAGTTGAGCTTGCGATTCCTACCTTTTCCCATGAGAATCTAGAACTCGAATGCATTGACCGAGAGCTAATTACTGCTGTCAACGAATAAATGCATTTAAGACATTTGTCGTACTGAAATGCACCCAATTCTGGCACATGAATTTGCAGATGGCATTAAGTATGTGTGTCGCTATCGTATCTATTATGTACTTGGAATCCTAGATCACACATGTATTAAAATAATTCAATAATTGCCTCCTAATTTGGAAACAATTCTATATATTCCGATAAAGGCTAATTTGAAAGGGACATTCAATTTCGAGAATTATTACACGTATAAATCAGTATAATTCCTCAATAAATACTTTATAGTCAGCTATATATAATATGATAAAAGTGGCTTGAATATTGCTTTTAATTTAAACAAAGCCGATTTTAAATATTTTAAAGCAATACAAATTTTGTTAAAATAAATACATTTTCCTTGAGGGAAATTTTTAAATGTGAATATCAAAGAAGGTCTTTAAGATAAAATGGGCACTAAAAATCACCTTTTTACTTATATATTAAGTTTTCTATATAGTGTTCTGAAATTACAAATACAATTAAACAGATTTTGTTTTTAATTTTAACTGAGGACATAATAATATTTAAATTTTTTGGAGATTTGAAGCTATATTTGATTACTGTAAAAAATATCTATAAAAGAAGTTTCTATATATATTTAAGCGAATCTCATCCCATTTTATCAATCACATTTGTTTTTTCTTAATTTATCGTACATTATTTCCTTAAATTAAAAAAAAAATTATCTGCGTAATTTGTACGTGGAAAATCCATAAATTTTTAAGTGAATTTGCTTCTAAATGCTTATTCTAATAATGCTTCTAAAGTAAAGTTTTTAAATAAATAAAAATTATTCACTAATATATTAAGATAAGGGATGTTTATAGAAACTTCAAATAAAGGAAAAAAATTGCCCTTTTTACTTTAAAACTATCCACAATGTTTTTGTTTACTACATGTGATTTATTTCTTTAGATTAAAAAACAGATATTGTGTGTGAGTGAAAAATTTTTCCTCTAAAGTGTTTTTCTAAAAACATTGCGTTGAGAGAAAAGTTCTTCGAATCCATTCATCAATTTCAATTTAATCAGTAGAATGTTTAGCATACATTCTACTGATAACAAATAAAATATTTATTATTTTTAAACTGCTATATAAAAATTGACTTATCAGGTACAAATATTAGTGAATTTAATTAACATATATCATGAAAAAATTTAATTTTTTCTCCTAATAGAAAATATATATTTCAAGAAATATGCATATTTAAAAGTTTTACTGAGCAGCTACAGTTTGTTAAAAAATATATCAGAAACTATATGAAATCATTGAAAGAGCTTTCTGTAAGTAAAGATATATGCACATATCAAAATAAAATAATTGATATAATCTAACGAGGTATTGAAATGTTTGACCAACGTTTGCTTTTATATACACCGTACTAAAATTAAAATATAAGAGGCTTATTGATATGTATACTGAGATAATTGTTATAAAGTCAATAACCAACAGCCCTTCATGCATACATAAAGCTTTGTTTACAAGTGTTCAATATAGTTATAAATTGAATTTACAAAGTTTACACATTAAGAGGGTGATAATATTTATCCACACGAAAAATACATTTATAGAAACATAGAATCGCATTCTGTTCTGAGAGGAAAAAAGAATATTAGAATCGTAACCTAACCTTATAAGATTGTTGGGAAAGTGAATAAATGACACTGAATTTGCACTATTCGATGCATTGTGTAGTGAAAACTCACAAGTTTTGACGTGTGTCACTGCACAGTTGGCATAAATGAAAGATAAAGTTAATCCTCAACAACAGCAATTCTTGCCACACAATATTCAGATGAGTCCACATGGGTCTCGTGCAATAAATATTTTTTTTGACTTAGAAGAAAAAATATTGAAGTTTGAAGTCCAGTAAATGAAGAAGCAAAGCCTAATATGCGCCATCTTTAATTCCATTGTGTTGAACTTACTGCAGTCAAGAAGTCACGAATCATGATGGGAAAATCCATCATGGTTGCAAACAGGATGAAAAAATTTAATCGTGATGGAAATGATGGGCAAATCCATCATGGTGGGAAAATCCTGATGGGTGATTGAATATATGCATTGGCGCTCCATCGTGCATACATTCAATCTTCTCTGGATTAAAAACAGTTCAATCTGCAATAAATTGGAAACATTTGATCCAGGAATAAATGGTATTATGTGCTGGTAAGAGAGAAAAATTTAAGATCCTACAAGGTAGTCTCTAATAATAGTTGCCCAGGCATTCAGGAGACATTTCTACTGGTTTTTATGAAAACTATTGCAGTGGGTTTTTCTGTCAAACCAAATATGTTGATTTTGCATAGTGAAAATTATTTTTCTGCTCAATGTTTCCTCACTACTTAACAATACTAATGAAGAAAATAGTGGAGGGTAGTTCTTCCTCTCTAGCTTCCACTTTCTGACAAAAATTGTCACGTGGAATTAGCTTTTAAATAATCAGTAATCAATACTTGTGGCAGGAGTTGATTCCAATCTATTCAAAATTTGGTTTTCTATCTCTAGTTTTAGTGCATTTCACGAGCATCCTGCATTACTGTTTGAAAATGCAAACTAACAGATTTCTCTCGGCCATTTATTAATAGTGAAATATGTGGAGGACTTGGAGGGCAGCACGTTTCTGTTCGAACAATATTCTTGGATATCATCCATTTCCTTTTACTTTACGGTATATAAGGCGTATATCTATCAATTACTCTTACGTGTGCTTGGTTCTTCACAAAGCGTTTCGGACGATGTTACTAAGATAACAATTTAAGAGCTGATGTTGGGACATTTTCAAAAGATAACGTTGCTTGATGAATTGGTCTTCTCTGATGCAAGAAGAAAATGGTGCTTTTCTCAATATATATTTTGAAAATGGTGAATCCTTGATATATAGTCTAAGGATATACCATTTCCCTGTATATGTATATATATATATATATATATATATATATATATATATATATATATTACGTAGTCAGGTCTAGAAACTGATGTCAGATTATTTGTACTGTTTTTCATGCACATTCCACTGTTAAGCCTGGACAATACCATAAGTTATTCATATGCACAAAAGCATTGAATTTCCGTTGTGCATTATCGGAATCAAACGCGTCATCTTGTGAATCAACCGAAGACAGAAGCAAATGTGTACAACCGGCCTCGTTCACAGAAGACAATTTTCTTGTTTAATACGTTTAGATTTTTCATTTTTTGCGTCTCAGAATAGAATGCCCCACTTTGTTCTATTTTAACTATTGCTCGTTGGTATATAAATACTGTTATTCCTCTTGATTTGGAAAAAACTTTTAAAAAATCACCATATATAAGTATATTTCTACAAAAGTATTATTAAATTTACTCAGCTTATTCTGATAAATTCATTTATTGTCTGATAAATTCAAATAAAAAGTAATTTGAAATAATAAAAGTGAAAATAATTTGAAACTGTAGATGATATTTTTATCTAGGTTAATTTGATGTAACATTTTTTAGATATTTACTTCGAATACATATTTTAACTTTTATTACTAGGGTAACAGATATTCTTAATATCATTGTCTTATATTCTTAATAAAACAACAGCATGTATTCATCATTCAAAATACTTCACAAAGTATATTCTAATGGACACTTTTTTGAAGAATGAGAAATCTTAAAATAACATATGATAAATTAAAAATGTTGTACCTGAGAAAGTCCAAAATTTAAATTTTTATTTAATCCATGATTATACTGTGCAAAATAATGTGGGAAAAATTGGGATAGTAATTAATATAAATAATTGAACAATAATTAAAAATAAATCATAAATTCACTTGTAATGTAATTAATATTTTCTTAAAAGAATGGTACTATAATTATCACAATGCTTATAAAAATTAATGCATTTAAATGATTTAAATTATTTTTGAAGTATATTGTTTCGAGTTTTATATATTTTTACTTCATTTTAAATATAGTAATTATATATATTACATAGATTATTATCCTTTTATGAATTAATAATTAAAGTGGTCAGAATTGATTACATAATAAATAAATTTTATTTTAAAAAACAACTTTTTTGCTCATAATTGTAACAGTGCAAAAACATATCTTAATTATGTATATTAACTCAAATTAATTATTTGTCCTTTAATTTAAAATAAAATTTCATTCTCATAATTCATTTTTGCAATAATCTTACTATTACTAATTTAGTAAATAAATGGTTTAAATAGTATAATCATAACGGAGTATTTCAAAAGCCAAATTCTATCTTATCAGGAGATAACAATTTAACAAACATAAAGAAAATGAATGGAAAGGTTATTGCAGCCCA
The DNA here is from genome assembly GCA_037975125.1 of Latrodectus hesperus. Taxonomy (NCBI): domain Eukaryota; kingdom Metazoa; phylum Arthropoda; class Arachnida; order Araneae; family Theridiidae; genus Latrodectus; species Latrodectus hesperus. Next base: position 31,692,999 of record CM075860.1, on the reverse strand, counting down.
GTAGCCGTCGTAAAAGGGGGAAGTTTATTCACCGCCCACATTCAAATCACGCTATTTTGCCCCACTAACACCTTTTCTTCCGGAGTGAGCATGCGATATATTCAATTTACTGGGAGCTAAATAATCTCTTATCTTGAAACAGGCAAAAGATTTATACAAGCCAAGGCGACTAGGAAATTAAATTTGGGATATAAACCTATATATTGCTTGTTCAAAATGAGCTCAATTTTCAGATTCAATATATATGGGAACACGAAGTGTAAACTAAGTGCATAAAACTAAAAAAAATACGTTTACCTCTTTATTGAATGGGGTCTTTGGACGTTTTCTTATCACTAAATAGCTCCCGTTTTAACAGTTTTACGACCGGATATTCAAGCTTTTTGGTTGTTTTTCTTACATAACTTTCCTAGATAGCTGATTTGAAAGTGCTACAAGAGACATTTTTATGTACACATTATTATTCTTTCCTTAAGGTCTTTTACAACAAAAGTGTAATTTAATTGTGAATATAAGAAATTTTATTATTTTTTCCCTCAAACTGTAGGCTTCACGTAAGATAGTAAAAACTCATTGTAAATAATAAATAAATAGGATATAGGATTATAAATACATATTTTAATATATTCATGTGCACCTACATGCATAATACATACGCACACACACACACATATATATATATATATATATATATATATATATATATATATATATATATATATATATATATATATATATATATATATATATATATATATATATATATATATATATATATATATATATATATATATATATATATATATATATATATATATATATATATATATACATACATATATATATATATATATATATATATATATATATATATTATATATATATATATGTATGTATGTATATATATATATATATATATATATATATATATATATATATATATATATTAATCAAATAAAATTAATCATATAAAAATAAAAAATAATTAAGTGAAAATACGAAATATTGTAAACGGATGGAACATGTATTCAGTTGATAGTTCAAAACTTAAAAGAAACATAGAATAAAAAGAAATAGAAACGAAGTATTAATATGGTTAGCTTTTTCAGGGGGTATTGACCACATTGTGATGCACAAAACATGGTTTTTCAGCAGCGTTTCGAGGCATCCTGTGGATGGTTTTTCAGCATGTATTTCTTATAGTGATATTGTTTATAATTAGGAGTGATTGCATGAGAAGAGGTGATACTGAATATATTTTTCTCCTCTTTAGTGGTGCTTCAAATAAGTATAATCATATTCTGCTTTGCAAATAATAACTGAGCCTTTCATTTGAAATATGAAAAATGCTATGTTAAAGAAGGTTACAGCAATATTGCTTGTAGATATATCTTAACTTTTAATTAGGACAGAAAATATTTTTGCTACATTTTTATTATGTGAGCCATATATTTACTAAGAAATAGAAAATGCCTGTTCAATGATTGCGAAATATTAACCGGTCACCATTAGCCAGTCTATACATCAGTGAATTGTAACATTGTGTTGAATCTACATGAAAAGCTGTACATATACATATCCTCTAACAAACATTTAATGTTATAAACAAGCATATAACTTCTAATTTTTCTACCAGAAATGGTTATTCCAAGTATTGATTTTTCAAGATCTATATTTTAAAGTTTCTTGGATACTTAATCCCTCATTTAATTTCATTGTATTCTATTTTTCAAGTATATGCTTTTTTACTTGAATATTTTTTTAGAAAATCAATTTTAATAACTTGATATAAATTTTACACAGATAATTTTACTAAAACTAAATGTTTAAAATATTTAAAGATAAAGTTCTATGGTGACTCATCTTTTCTGGTAAATTATAGATGTTTAACTTTATATATAAGAATGAACTTGAGATTAAAAGTACAGTTTCTAGAATTATGCTATAATATTTAAACAAATACACAGTTCTCTTTTAAACTAAAGTAGATTTTTCGTAAACATTTTTAGCGATAACATAAATGGGCAAATGTTACTCTCGACATAAATGGGCAAATGTTACTCTCGACACAACTGGGCAAATAATTTTATATAGATATTTTATAACGAAAAAATTTTCGTTTTTGCTTACAGTTCCATAAGAAAAACATTTTTTATAATAATGTAAAAATAACATATAGAGAATTTTTAAAAGCGTTTCATAATTATTAAAATGTCAAAAACTTAATAAAAAGTATTTGCAAGGCCTTTTTAATATCTTTCAAAATATTTTACTCTGTTTGTAAGTCGAATGAGTTATAATTATTTTAATTACTTTTTGCTAGAAATATATTTTTAATAAAAGCCAAAATCTATGCAGAAAATATAATGACATTCATTTAAATTTTTTCTTAATGAAATTGGCTTCAGTATTTTGTTAGAAAAATTTAATTCTCATCATTGTTTTCTTAGAAATTTTCCTCTTTATGCTTTCCTTCAGATGCGGAATATTTTCTTTTTAGCTATTTATGCTTGAAAATACTTTTTTTCTTCTCCTCCTACCCAAGAAAACTTCAACATTTTTTTACTTTCATTATTTTGGCATCTACATTTTTTAAGAGCGTGATTAAGAGGGGGTATAAAAAATAATTTTATGTGTAAAACATGTCTGCTGATTTTTTAAATCAAATGTTTTCCTCAAACTGTAAGCATCAATCTTTTCTAAGAACTTTGCATTAAGAAAAATAAATTTTCTTAAAAACACTGTATGAAAAATATTTTGAACTTAGAATTTGAGGACTAGAAACAATTACTTTTGCTTTGTAGTTATACAATTAATTTTTAAATGCTATTTATTAGTTAAATGTAATTTATAATTTTAAAGCAATTTAATATTAAAATATTTGTAGGACATTAAAGTCACTGTTTCTGATATTTTTTCAAATTTTATTTATTAAAAAAGTTTTATAGAAGTATTTTCTACATTTTCTACTCAATATTTAATATTTAATGCATTTTGCTAATGAGTTTTAAATAATTTTTAAATACTTATTTGCTAATCAATAATTTTCATTGTCATTACATGATTTGTTAGGTCTTTTTACAACTAAGCATAAATAAAACGTTTAAGCAAAAACATTATAATACTTAGAAATTAGATATTACTATTAAAAGTTATGCATGTAAATGTTTAACTATTATATATAGAATATCAGTTTAAATAAAAATATATGTATATGTACTGATGTATACCAAGGAAAATTATTTATCATTTTTTCAAACTAATGTAATTTGCAATCACTGGAAAGTCAAATTCTACCATAAATAAAAACTCAATTATAAAACTATATGAGTACATAAACTAAGATATTTTTGTTCTTTATAATAGTGCTTGATTTAGTATTTCTAGCAATTGAGAAGAATTTTAATTACTGTATAAGAGCTATTATGATGACCCTAAAATGCATAAAAGACAAAGCAAAAACATTTCTTGTTACAAAGATAATAAAAAATTTTAAAATGATTTAATTTGAACATTTAATATTTTAAGTTATTATTTAAATTAATTTAGTATCATAAAAATCACCAAACAGATTTTAAAGTTAACTGCACTTAAAATCTTTTACATAATATTACATTTAACTTTCAGAAAAATTCATTTGAGTTTTCAGAAATATATTTAAAAAGGATGTAGAAATAAAGTATTTAAATGTATTTATACTTTGTCATTGAAATTTGTGATCATTAGAGTAAAATGTAATACATATAACGATATTTAAAAAACTAAAATATTTCTAAATATTTTAAAAAACAGGTATTTTTATCGTACCATTATTAGTAAGATGATCACATTAAAAATAATAACAATCATTTATCCTTTTTATAGTTTTCTTGTTTTTTAGTAGTAGTTTATAAAAAAAAATACGAGACTTAATATGTCATTGAAACTAAGATGTTCATTTTGAAATACTCTAGTTATATAATATTAATTTTCATTAAAAATTTACAGAATCTAATATTTACAGATTTGCATACCGATCAATAAATTATAAAAAGAGTAATTCTTATTATTAATCTTTTATCATTGAGGAATAACGGAACCATAAATTATATGTCCAAACATGCAACTATTAGATTGTAAGAAAATTTACATATTTCCAATTTTTATCAGAGTATAATATATATATATATATATATATATATATATATATATATATATATATATATATATATATATATATATATATATATATATATATATATATATATATATATATATATATATATATATATATATATATATATATATATATATATATATATATATATATATATATATATATATATAACTTATATAGGTGTGACTAACATTTTGTACATTTATTTTGTAAGCAAATTAGGAATTTACTTAAAAAGAATATTATTTTTATTAAATTCAATACAATTGTATCTAGAATAGTTTTTTATATATACTTAAAAGATCTATAATATAGAATCAAACTAAATCCAAAAGAATATAAATAATAAACAAAATACATTTCAGCTCAATAAAATTTACTATTCTACGACCATATGTTATTATACGACCAGACGCAACAATTTAGGCCATGCAACGACTAGGCATGCTGAGTATCAAATTATTGATCTTATCTTGGGTAATATTGTACCATTCATCAAGCAATCCTTTCCGAAGTTCCGGTAGGCATGTGTGTGGAAGTTGATGGGCTGTCCCACACATGCTATATAGGATTCAAGTTCGGTTAGCATGCTCTCCATTCCATACGGGTGATATTCTCCGATAGAAGGCATTCGCTTAGCTAACTTCACAATATGGAGGCTAGTTCTGGAACCCAGAATAATTCCTACCCAAACGAGCAATCATGCTCCACCATAACGGTGACATTCAATGGTGTTTTCTTGGTGGTAACTAATATCTTGCTCTGTCGATATGAAAATCCGGCGTGAATCAGACTGAAAGCTAAACCTGATCTCGTCCTAAAGCATCACACAAGCCCTCTGTTGCGGTGTCCAGAATGCATGCTCTCTACTCCAGGCTAACCGCAGGCGACAGAGAGTTGTGGTTAGTGGAACACATTTGACTAGCCTACGAGCGTATAGATCAATGTGCCCAAAGAGTTTCTACACAGTCTACCTTAAAACTGTCATTTGAAGAGAGCTGACGAGACAGGTCTGATGCTGTGCTCTGTTTGTTTTTGGCAGTAACTGCCAATACTGTTGCTCATTTGGCGTTGTCACTCGGGGACGAGCTGTGCTGTAACGTCTATTCACATTACGGTCATCTTGAAACCGTTGCCATAGCCTGGAGATGACACTCTGGGCGATTTCAAGTTCCTTAAATACTTTCAGCTGTGTACGTTCACATTCCAGACGGTCAATAATTCTACCACGTAAAACATTATCCAAATTCTTTCTTTGTATCATAACTATGCAGTTATTGTACTGAGAGACATTTAAAGCGCTAGTGAACAATTTTACTTTTTTGCAACCATTCCAACCGATATATTCCTGAATTATTAATAATAGTCATAAATGATTATGTATGCTTTTGCAAATGCTAGAATTTTAAGTTCATAATAGACCATGTAAGCACACGAAATAAGAAAAGATATTGAATACTTCTTTGGACTTGACTTTATAGTATATGTTTAAGTATTATTAAAAAAAAATTCAAGATACTAAACGTTTTGATAAGAATAGATATCACTATATAAATATAGTTGAAATATATATATTGAGTTATTTATTTGACTATATAAATAAATTGTTGAATATATTTAATATAATGTAGTAAAATATAATTAAAATTGCATTTTTTACTGTCAAAATATCCATAAAAAACTTATTCAACATTTGTACTCAGCTTAGTAATACGAAATTGAATACCAAAAAAATATTAGAAGAAATTGATGTACACTATGGTGCCTTTAATTTTAAAATGATGCATATACCTCTAAAATTCTATACATTTCGTTGACGTGAGATAAAAAGTAATCTATAATTATTTTTCTGCAATCAAGTTTAAATTGTAAAATTAATTATATAACTTAAATAAGAGAACAAATTATGTTCTAACCCTCCACAATTAATTAAAATTTTTGCACTGATATTTGATATTACCATTAGGAAATTAAAAAAATCATTTCAGAGAAGTTTTAAATTTATACTAATTATTATAAGTAAAAATGAAAAAATGCAATAATGAGTAGTATTTTTATCCGAATAATGAATAATATTAAAGTTTTTTTTGGATTTTTTGCAAACTTTTTAGGAGTAAAATTAATTTTTCAAGGAAAATTTTTCTATTTCATATAAAATTAACTTTCTAGTCAAGAAAGTGTTATACAACTGTCTGTGAGAATAAACGTTTTTCCAATTTTTATTGAGTAGAAAATTAATTTTATATGAAATGGAAAAATTTCCCTTGAATATAAATTTTATAATGTTTTTTAATTCTATTATTTCTATTGTATTATATTGAATATAATCTTAAAATAAAACGTATGCCTGCATAAATATAGAAAAAAGGAAATGTTAAACTATTATTAAACTCTTTAAATTGATATTAAGTTATTCACATGATACATTTTTGAGGTCTTTCAATAGATAAATTCATTTTAAGAGTAATTGATTACTTTCCTACAATGCAAGTATTTTTATATTTGGTAATTTTATGTATGTGATATTATATCATTATACAAATTCAAAAATAAAAAAATGAAATATGAATAATATTAATATATTTTACGTCATATTTCTGTGAAAATTTCATATCTGAATTTGATCAGTTATTCATAGAATTGTTTGTGTAGGAAAAGAAATGAATAAAAGCAAAATTATAAAATTAATCAAGATTTTCGTAAAAACTAGATTAATTTTGTATGTGAATCTACTAAGTGAAGATTAAAACCCCTATTTTTCTTAATTAAAACAAAAACCTCTTGGTTCTTTCACAAAATTTTAAATGCTTACACCCTCACTTTTACAGTATTAAGTGTGCAGCAAAATTGGAGTCGCAGGTGAACTGTAAAAGGAAATGGAATGAATTGTTGATAGTGTTATTACTATAACTTTCTTGATATGTTGATGCAAAAGAGTAAAAATCAAATTTTTTTTTAATAAAGAGATCTTACGTAGAAATGTTTTGCATCTACAAATGTTAAATTTAATAATTGAAAAGTTGGTGCAAGTATGATAGTATTAACAACAAATTACATCATTCGAGTTTTAAAAAATTCTAAATATTTTGTGTCGTTACAAAAAAGAAAAACACACAAATGTATGATAATATTATTACTCTACATTGTATACTGCAGGATAAAGCCGTTTGAACATGTAGAAGTGCCATTTAAATATTATAGAATATTAATAAATAGCGAAGTACTAATATTTTATTAATGTTCAAAAGACATTTTCAACAAATTTGTGATATAGAGAAGTATATATGAAGAGAAAATTTGATTGATTGTAACTTTAAAAGACGATGGAGATTCATTGGGAAGTTAATCGTAAATCCCACATCCATTATATACCCAATATCAAATGAAATCGTGGCAATTACATTGTTTCATTTAGAGAATAAACCTCATTGTAGCCTGAATGTAATGCCACTGACAATTAAATCAGTTACAAGTAAAAAAAAGCAAGAAGTATGAGAATTTAAAATTACTACATGAAAGTGATCTATTTGTAATGTTGTGGACAAACTCGGTAATTTCAGAAAACCTCCGAAAAAAACCCAGATTCGTTTTTAATAATTGAATGACAGAGACAAAGATTCAAAACAAATATAATAAAACTTAATAATTTATTTTAGCAGTTTAATGACAAGAGAAGTTTAAATTTACAATTAAATCATTCTAGATTAAATAACTGATGATATTCTAATTTTAAATTTCTTTTGTAACATTTACACAATAATATATCATAAGTAAGTTTGACCAGACGAATTCAGCACGAGAGCTCGGACTCACCTCTTATATGTATAGTACTGTGGTAGCATTGTCTCTTATGGTCAATGGTTTCACCACTCTCTGGTGTTGATGATTCGCTTCTTTCATCATTTCTCATTCTCTATTTCTCATCTACATTTTCCATTTCTATCCAATACTAATCTAACAACTAATCTAACATTTAACTTGGCTTGCTGCTCCTCGAGTACGATCATTCCTCATCTTTGCTATCGCTCATCAGAATTCTATTGTATTTTCCTCTTCATAATTTCTTCTCTTTTATCCTCTTCTATTTGTCAGACATCTTATGGCTACATTCAGGAAACTTGAGTCAGGAATTCGACTGGACAGGGCAGTTGAGCTACGTTTACAGCTTACATCTTTCAGCTCCTCTTATTCTGCCCAATGAGGATCCAGTCTGTAATCATGGACTTCTTTTTTCTGTAATTTCTTTTTTTAGGTGCAGTTTTCCATTGTTCATAATTCTCATATTGGCTCCTCCTCTTTACACCATTGGTTCTCCAGCGTTCAATAGTACCTCCTATACTACTATGGGATAGGTTATAAAACTCTCCCACTCAATCCCGACTAGTCAGATTTCAATATAAAAGATTATAAAACACACACATTCTTGAAATTTACTCAAGACCACCCATTCATTCCAAGTTATTCTTTTATTACACTTCTCCCAACTTTTATTATGTTCTTTACTTTATTTTCCAACAACATTATCGATGAGATATTTCGTAGGTATTTTTCCATCCGACCAAATTCCTGACATTCAGAATTTTCCAAGTACAATAGTTGTGAATACAGATACACATGATAAAGAAGGAACTCACTGGTTAGCAGTTTACATACCAAATAAAAACACCTGTGAATTTTTTGATTCCTATGGATTTCCACCCGAATCATATGGAGAAGATATTTTAAGATTTGTTCATCAATATCGTTGCATTCGTTGGAACAAGACAACACTTCAAAGTTTAACGTCTAATGTCTGTGGACAGTATTGTATTTATTTTATAGTGAAGAGATGTCAAGGATTCTGCATGAAATCTATAATTTTTTCAATAGTAAAAAAATGAATGATTTTCAAATGCTAAAGTTTGTAAAATTAAGATATGGTGTAAACATGATTTTTAAGAAATAGTAATAAAATTTGTTTTGCAAATAATGAAGTTTCCTCTGTTATACGTTTTTTATTTTATTTATTTATTTGAAATAAAATATTTACTTTATATTACTAAATTAATTTATTCGCATGAAAAACATTTTTTAAAATATTTTTTATCATATGAATGTGTATTACGATATTTTTTTCTATTTTTAAGTTTAATAGCATTAAACATGAAAAAAAGTCAATGCGTGCATACATCACTTATTATTTCAATCGTTTTTCAGAATAGCACTTTTATTTTTAAAAAGTATTTACTATATAAAATTATATCTATTCATTCTCTGAATTTTATTTTGTTACAAATATAATTAAAAGTTAGAATATTTTTTGTTTCCTATAAAAGAATGAGATTTTTAGTTTTATATCTTATTACTTAAAATGGAACTCCCAAAGCTGGTTCATCCTTCAACTTGTCTTTTGTGTGGTCCAACAGGTTCAGGAAAGACATTTTTTGTCAAAAAATTAATAGATCATAAAATGTTTAATCCTATGCCGCCAAACGTTATTTACTGTTACGGGAGCTATCAACCACTTTTCCGGTCGATGGAAAATGTTCAATTTGAAGAAGGCTTACCTTCTAACCTGGGCTCTTATCAAAACGTTTTAATTATTATAGACGATTTAATGACAGAATTAAGTAATGATGTACGTTTAAGCAAACTTTTTACAAAAGGAAGCCATCATAGAAATCTTTCAATTATTTTTATAACGCAAAATTTGTTTCATCAAGGTAAAGAAATGCGTAATATTCATTTAAATTCTCATTATATGGTATTATACAAAAACCCTAGAGATAAAAGTCAAATATTGCATTTGGCAAGGCAAATGTTTCCTGGAAAAATTAAAGCTTTTCAGGAAATATTTCTTGATGCTACTTTGCAACCTTTCACTTACTTGTTCATTGATTTAAGACCTGAAACCATTGAAAGACTGCGCCTGCGCACCGGCATATTTCCAGGGGATAAACATTACGTATATGAGCCTAAATGAAGTATATTGTAAAAGAACTGACTTTTTACGCATGACTGGAATAAAGTACTTTTATTGAGCTGCTTTTATTATCCTTTGACAATTTACTACTGTGTTCTGACCAAGGTAGGTGTTTGCTCTGCATATATAAAGAAAGGCTTACAAGATCAATAATTCATTTCAAAGTAGAATGCTTCACCAGAAGGACGTAGAAAGCTTGAAAATTCTTGGAAAATGTAGAAAAAAGTCAAATTTATTAAAAAATGTCCAAATAGTCTTATTAAATCAATATGTGAATGCGTGTTAAACCTATTGAAAGGAAACCTTCATATCAGTAAAAGGATAAAAAATAAACTAATTCCTTTTAAGAGAACTTTACGAAAACTTGCTGAGAAAAAATTTTCACTTTATAAGAAAAGACGATTGTTAATTCAAAAAGGGGAAGGATTTTTATCTTTCATCATTCCAGCTGCACTAAGTGTTTTGTCATCCCTCATTCATGGAATATAGTAAAAAGTTTGCTTTAGTACCTATGGATCGCTTGCAGCAATTTGAGGAGGAACATTTGAGTGAATTAGACACACAAATGAAAAACATTTTGAAAAAAAAGTTAATGATGATGAAAAAGCCAGGTTATACAGTCAAATTTTACAAAAATATGTGTCCTTTCCAAATGTTAATGCAATTAAACCAGAGGAAAAGAAAGTCGATCCTGAAAAGAAATTAGATATAGAAAATGAAATACTGAAATCAGTTCCCACGAAACATACAGATATCGCTACAAAAATTATAGATTTCTTAAAGCATCATGAAATTTCCTGGAATCAAAATAAAGAAATCAGAATGGACAATGTTGTTGTTCCAGAATCGAATATTGTTGACCTCATCAATTTTCTGTTGAGAAATAGAGCTAAAAAACCAGTTGCTTTTGATCAATTTAATGAAAAGCTAAAGTTTTATAATTTATCTCAAGATTTAATAAAAAATAAATACTTGACTCATCCGAGAACTATGTATGCAAGGCCAAAGTTAACTAAAAGACGAAGAACATCTTCTAATAAATGGCTCAATTTATGAAAATTAAAATTTTGTACCTTTTTGAGAATACGAATAAAGTATAATTTTTTTCATTTGTTTTATTCTTGCAATATTTTCTATTTATGGTTTTTACACCTTTTTCAAAATATTTTAAAATTGATAATCATTTATAACATTTTGTAAAAGAAAAAAATACCTTTATGTTTTTCTTTTTGAGTTACATGAAATTATGAATAAAATAATTAGACAATTTAAAGAGACGAATAATTTTCTCTAAAATACATTTTTTTATATTTTTAAATATACTTAAAAGATACATTATATACTTTACAGAATATGATTTCTTTTACTTTGTTTAGTATTGGGACAATTATAAATAATATTACAATTACATTTTTTGGATACAAGTAATGGAAAAGCTTATACACTCTAACATTTATCACTGATGAGGGTATCCAGCATCTCTACGTACAGTTATCACATCTACGGTAAATCCAGAATCTAATTGAATACCTTGTTTTGATTGGAGAACTTTTATTACTACCGCTAAAAGTTTTTCAATGGTCAAGGCAGATACAGGCATAAGATTTGTAGATATGGGTTTATCAAGTTGATCCGACTGTATACACATCCTAATCAAATCGGTTGGGTTTAGATTCTCGGTAGATCTTTCAATTAAAAGTTGGAAAATTGTTCTCACTGACTCTGTTGCGCCCAAAAGTGGATTGTTTCGCATATGTTGCGGAAGACGATCGGGATCAATTTCAGCATGAAATGTAATTTCTTCACCGCTGTATTTTTTATTCTTTCTACGTCTTTTTTCAGTTAGAATAATGGCATCTTCCAACTAAAAAATATCATTAAATGTAAAAAAATAAAATGATTTCTAAAGTAAAATTTTTCCTAAAGAGCAAAATTTACATACGTTTTCAGATGTATCATTTTCATGATGTGATGCGGTTAGTGTGGATGGATCTTGTTTATTCTTCAAAATGGAAACAAAAATGAATGTGTTATGTAAATACGAAATGCACATAAAATGAAAACAAAAATATTTAATAATTGTATACCTCAAATCCTGAGCCTATTTGGTTATATGCTGGCAAGTTATAAAAAAATTGAGAGGCCTCTATAAATCCTTGCGAACATTCACTAATTATCTAATAATTAAAACAACTATAACATAAAAACATTTTCAAAACGTCAAAAATATTAAAAAAATTATTAAAAAATATCTTACGTCGTCTTCTGTTTCAAAAAATTGTTGAGACAATTCCCCTAACAACTAAAAAATTTATTTTATTTTATATCTGTATGTGCATTTTAGAAGAAATATTTTAATTTAAAATACATATTTTTTTACAGCATTAAATACTTTTGAAATTAAGCTTACCTTGTCATCTGAATCTGCCATACAAAACTCAGAATCTTCAAAAACTATATTAGAAGAAGAATCCGATTCACGTAAATGGTTGTTTTCCATATTTTTTAATAAAAAATATCCAGATGATTTGTAATAGTAAGTAAGTAATAAAATCTGAAGATTATCAAAAACTTCGTTCAAGTAAAGAGAAAATAAACCTTTAAAAAATGTTTATTTTTAATGGATGCAACTGACTTCGGCATTCAGAGTGGCCACTTTTATATATTTCTTACACTGAATAGCCACAACCAGTAGAGAATTGAAACATCAGATCCATTTACTGCAACACTAAATATTTTAGTTCACCCCTCCTTATTCAGAAACTCAGAATTTCATTGGTAAACTAAGTAAATTTTTAACTATGATTGGTAGATTGGGGCAAAAACTGGGATAAAAGAACTTTTCTAGCTTCTGTTGAGTCTTAAGCGGAGACCGCTCACTTTTCAACCCACCGCTACACAAAAGAAAGTTCCCCACCTGGCTATCGATGTCCAAGTGGTCATCCAGATCGAATGACCAACAATAATGTTCTCATGGCGGCAAATGAAAAGAATTCTTTAAATGTGGTAGCAGAATAAAGCTGAGATTTATTGCAACAAATACGTTGCGGTATCATCTTAAAATACTAACCTTTCGACAGAAACGTTCTCACCTGGCAGCAACGAATTACCTACAGACAACCGATAGAGAGTCAGATGATTGTAAAATGGATTTTTTTTGGACGACAATACTTACCCTCCTTTCAACTTACCGCTACTGAAAAGAAAGCATTTTTTTTACCTATCTGTGTAAAACTCTAGCTTCGAATGATTAACAATAACTTTTTCATGGCGGCAAATAAAAAGAATTCTTTAAATGTGGTAGCAGAATAAAGCTGAGATTTATTGCAACAGATACGATGCGGTGTCATCTTAAATACTAACTTTTCGACAGAAAGCATTCTCACCTGACCGCATCGAATTACCTACAGATAACTGATAAACGGTCAGATAATTGAAAAATAGATTTCTTTTGGTTGCAATGGAACAAAAGGTGAAAGGCATTGCAATACACAATTGATTGAAACATCTAACCACTGCTGGACATTTCTTACAAATTTTTTTTCCTATGTTGAATAGAGCCGCAGCTCGGTCCTAAGGCCAATTTCTGAAAAATTGTTTTCCCAAAATAATTTTATTTTCTCATTTAAACACTAGATGGCGCTATAAAACACTCAATTCCGAAACTAACATCTTGATGACACCACATAAAATACCCCCATACTCTTACACGAGGCATGACGTCACAAATCTGCTACCCCCTCCAAAAACCCCCATTGTTGAGTTGTTTCTTCCTTCTGCCTCGTATAAGTCAAGTGACACGCCCCCCTCAAAATACCCTCGTACTCTTACACGAGAAAACCGGAAGTCACGTGACCCCCAAGGGGGCGTGGCACTTCCGCCTCTGGTAGTGGGGCTCTTACTACTAGTGGTATTAAAAGGCTAATGAATATAGAAACAAATTGCTACAAAGCTCAAAGATGGTATTTTACATTTATACAGGAACTCTTATTTTTTATGAAAAGTAACTTTAGACTGTATAGAGAAATGTTTTAATTTCTGAGATCTGGAAAATAATGTGCATTTAGTTGGTAAAGTTCTTGTATAGGAATGAGGATATGTACCAAACATGTTATTTATTGTTATAAAGATCAGTACTAAACAAGCCTGTGAATGATATGATATGAAATTCACAATGTATAGAGATACTGCAAAACGAGTTTAAAAATATTTATTCGTATACTGGGATAGTTTATGGTATCTTCATTTTGTGAGAAAGAAAAAAGCTTTAGCTTACACTGTTTCTCTAAAAAAGGAGCTAGAATCAAAATGCCATGTAATTGTAGTTCATCATCTTTCATGGTGGGCCAGCCCAGGATAAGAGAAGGCTTTCTGAACAAGTTTCTTCCAGCCACCTCTATGGCAACTCATTCAATTTTTTGTTCCAAGGACCCTACAGTCTTCTTCGGCTCCATCCACCCATCTCAGCATTGTTCTTTCTCTTCTTCTTACGCTGATGGATTTTGAATAAAAAATTATCTTAGTGTTTTATTGTCCTTCATTCTATTAACATGTCCAACCCAATTAAGACGGCTTACTTTAATGTGATGTACGTCTGGCTCCTTGTACATTCGGTAGATTTCTGTATTGTATCTTCTGCGCCAGACACCGTTTTCCTTCGTACTTCCAAAGATCTTCTTAAAATCCTGCGTTCAAATAGACCCAACAGCCTCTCGTCTCTTACAATCAAAGTCCAAGTTTCCGAGACATAGGTCAAAACGGGCCGGATAAGCGTTCGATAGATCTGTAACTTAGTTAACAGTTAAACGTCTTCTTACCTCTGGGAGACTTTCATTATTTTTGTTAAACATTGAGCCAAGATAGATAAATTCATCAACTGTTTCAAATTTATAATCATCAATGAGTAGATGAGTTTGGGTAAATTAGGTTCTAGTTACAGGGAAATATTTAGTTTTAACCTGATTAACAACAAGCCCTGCCAGTCTGGCATCCCTCTCAATAGCTTGAATGGCCTCTATTAAGTATTTTTTTACTTCTGGCTATCAGTGCAATGTCGTCTGCAAACGCCAACACTTGAACAGATTTTCCGAAAATACTGCCCCTGGTATTGAAACCAGATTTCCTGATGACTCTTCCAAGAACTATTTTAAGCAAAAGGCAAGAAAGAGCATCCCACTGCCTTACTTTCTTATCAACGAGAAAGTATGTAATTGAAGTTAGATTATTTTCATATTTAATTACAATAATTACATTATCTTAATTTGCGTCAAGAAATGTATTACTTGACACCGATCTGTATTTACCAAAGTCATTAGTTCTTGAAGCCTGTTTACAAATTCAAAACATATTTTTACCATTTTTATTCATATCATGAACTCTTATCATCACATAGAATTTTAAATATTGATAGAAATACCAACTCTTTAATTCGAATGATTAGTTAGTTACTGTTCGGAGTATTCCAGCTCATTTTACAACGGTATTCAGAAACACATACGATTATAATTTCTTTAATAAAAGGATTTTATTCATCTGTACTTAGTTCAACAGTAAACATATCATAATTTGTTGTGTCAATGCTCCAGACAGTATCTTTGATTTGTAAGTGAAAGTTAATTCCTACTATTGAACAATGATAGATAGATCTGTTTCTATGGAAATAATTCAATGACATGTGATTGGAACACGTTTGTTTGTTTTTTAACTAGTGATTTGGGAATACGATTCACAAGCTGTCTAACTTTCTTAAACAATAAGAAGAGGGAAACCTCGGTGACAAAAAAGTGAAACCTCAATGACAAAAAGCATGTTACATTTCTTTTTAGCTTTTTAGGCTGTTCGTTACGAGGGAAAGAGTCGTGATACAAATTCTGTAATCAGGATATCTCAATATTCTGTAATCAATTGTTTAATCAGGATATATCTGCGAAATTAGGATATCTCAAGTTCCTGTTCATAGAACTTAATGTGCATATCCTATTTATATTTTCATGTTTTTGAAGATATGTGATGTCAAAAGTATTTATTTTATGTAAATTGTCGAATTATGTTATGATGCGAACGTGAAAGACTGAGTATCAGTAGTTTAATTTTTGTAAAAAAACTACTATACAATTTATAAAAGAAAACGAATGACACGTGTTAACATTTTCGAAAATATCATGTTAACATTGCTTTCTTCAGCTGTATATTAGAGCTATAATTTTTGACATGTAGTTAGATATATGTCATGTTATTAGTTGTAAGAACTCACAGTAATTTTAGACATTTTTCTATTGAGTTTATGATATAAAGGTGTATAAAATCTTCACTTTGATAACAAATTACATTAAAATATTTTTCTTACTGTTAATGTAGACAATATCTGACCACATACATAACGCTCGTGAGCTAATAGTTTTTTTCAAAATATCAACTTTATAAATAATTTGTGCTTAAAAATGCTTAATATTTCTTAGATAAATTGTAGTTAGATAAGATGAGTCAGTGATATGTACATCCAATTTCTTCTAATATTATTGATCAAGACTGAAGAAAAATAAAATAATTAAATTATTATTTACTCATTAAATAATAATTTTTGTCTTTTTAAACTTTTCTTAGTATTCATTTCGCACTAAAAATTTCAAATTAATTTTTAATGCAAATCTAAAGACATCAACAGGTAAATCGTTGTCACAAATATGTATTTTGTCTTACAAATATGGTAAATTAAAAACTTTAAGTTTAATAAAACTATTTTCATAAAATATGCGATAATATCTTCAACGAAATATTATTTCAAATGTAGATAACATTATTTTACCCTGTTCATTAAGTGACAATATTATTTTTTTTAGTTTTCTAGCATGGCATCTAAAGAAACATTTCATTTAATGAAGTAAAAAAACCATATTTTTTGTTAATTATTATGGTTTAATTTTGCATTATTCATAGTAATGACAGTCATTTGATTTTTGAATTATTATTTAAATTTAATTTACAAAAGAAGCTTTCAAATGACTTTTGAATGATAGAAAAAAATATAAATTAAATAAAAAATACAGCAAAATTGGATTGTTGAAGCAAAAATAAATAACTCATATATTTAAAACAGAAGTTAATAAGAACTTTTGCATTCAATAATCAAGTACTACTAACATATTGAACGAAAAATTATTTTAAAAATGGGCAGCAATATTTTTGGATTTTAGTATGGAATTTATTTTTTATTTAAATTTTTCCCTTTGGCAGAGAGAGAGAGAGAGAGAGCTTATTAAATGCAATTTTTCATAAAATACAGTAAAAAGCAAGTTTATTTATGATATATACCCAAATTTACTTTTTTATCAAAACAGAGTGTGTGGGTATTTTAGATATTTGTTTCTTTCGAAATCAACTTTAGTTTTTCATTTCTCAAGATTAATGTTAAGAATTTTAGAATTTAACTTTAAAAGCTAACAGAATTTTTTTAATTACTTGAAATAAATGTGTTTCATTAGAAAAATGGAAAAAAAATATGTGCATGAAAGCAAAGGTTTAATTATGTAAAATTTTGAAAAATTGTTTTTTAGTTTTCTTTTTAATATATTTTTAAATGAATTTTCATTTTAAGAGCCAAATAGAATTTTTTTTGAGTTGTGAATTCATATATGGTTTCCGATTGACTTTTTATTCATTCTGATGAAATGAAAATTAATGTTTTTATTTAATTATTAATTAGAAATATTTAATCATTAATATGATTTTTTATTAGGAATTAATTGATTTTAAAATGAGGAATTACTTTTAAGTTACCTTTTTTAAGAAAGAAAAGAATTTATATTTTTCATATTATAATTCTCAGAACACGCTGGTATGCTATATTTATATTATATTATAGATTTTAATTTTTTTGAATAATATACATAAAGTAAAACAATATAAGCTAATTTGTCTCTTACTATGTTATTTATATTGTGTATCTGTTTTATGATTTACTTTATTACACACACTATACTTTATTACACACATATACATATATATATAGTCCGCCCGCCTTGTCTAGTGGTCAGAGTCCATGACTACGGATAGGGAGGTCCTGGGTTCGAATCCCAGTTCGGGCATGGATGATCTATCTCTCTTTATCTATCCTGTATTTGTCCTTTCTGTGTATGAATGTGTTATAAATGGTTGCCTACCCTATAAACGGGTCCCTATGGCATGTGTATACTGAAGAAGTCGGACTCCACACCAAATTATGGTTCAGTTGAAAAAGTGGAGCAGCGCACTCTTATTGCCAGCCTAGCTGGCACACACGACAACAACAACATATATATATATATATATATATATATATATATATATATATATATATATATATATATATATATATATATATATATATATATATATATATATATATATATATATAATCCTATTAATAGTATAAATGTTATAATAAAATAGAAAATGTATTTATTACTTTTAATATTTTTAATAAAATCTAAAAATTAATTGATTTTTGCAATATAAAATATTGCATTTACTTTATCATTTTTGTAATGTTATTACTCTGTTCAGAATCCAAAGATTTATTCATAGAAATATTAGCAATAAATTTATTTGTAACATGGAATTTAGTTGACGGATGTAAATAAAAGATGATCCTTTAGAAAATCAATATTTTCTAAACTAAAATGTATTAGTGTTACTTAAAATAATGCTTTATAAATGTATCTAAAAATGTTTTATAAAATTAATTGTTTCTAAATAAAATTTCTGAACTAATGCTTAGAAATGTTAGAATCAAATTTCTTAATAACATAAATTTCATGCCTTAATGTTGGAAATCAAAATTTAGAATAATGGAATCATAAAAAAATTTATTGTTTATTCCTACCGTTATGATTCTAATAAATTGAAAGGTGTAACTATTAATATTTAAATTTTATAGCCAAATTATATCATTAAATAGTTTTCCCTATTAAAAGTAAAAAATACTATTTGTTTCTTTTCAAAAATATTTTCTAAATCTTTCTATGCAATTTGATTTTAGATTCTTATTCTAAAGTTAGTGCACCCCTTAGTAACTTTAGAATAAGAATTTCGAATATCTGCACTGACCAGTTACACATTTTCAAAAATTTAATATTAAAAATTATTTATATTTACATGCATTTTATCAATGAGATCTTTCTTTTTCAATAACACGGAAAAATTACAAAACGCATTTCACAACAATTTTTCCTTATGAGTAATTAAATGACCATATTTGTGTTTACTTTAATGGAGGAATTTTTTGAATTTTTAAAAAAAGCTTTAAAAATTATAAATTTATTGAAACATTTGAAAAGTTTTAAATTGAACACACTAGTTTGTATATTATTTATGAGCATTTTTAGTTGAAGGAAACTTAATTTTACGACACCAATAATAATTAACAAAAGTATATGGTGGAGCATTTATCATATATTTCGAATACTATACCAATAAAAATCTAGAAGTCTTTCTTTAAGATTAAACTCTTCTTAATACAGCCATTCTATAAATTAAAGACCTCAATTTAATATATTTTTATTAACATTTTATAGTAATTTATTCCACAAACCAAAATAATTATTTAAATTACTTCAATTCAAAAATGTTAATAAAATAATTTAAGAAAAGTGATTTTTAAGTAAAAATAAATAAACATGTTTTTTTGAGAAATTTATTTCAAAAACTTAACTTTATGGAGTCAAACATTTTTTATGTTCTTTTTAAAGGAGATTTACCATCATATTAGAATTGCATAATTACTATCTAAACCAAATAATATACTGAAGAAATTAATTTAGTATTTCTATTTTTAAAAACAAAAAAAAATATTTATCTTTCGATATTTAAAAATAATACATTAGTATTTCTTTATTTTTACTAATTTTGTTTGTAATTAATGAAAATAAAGAAATAATTTACGTATCAATTGATGTTTGGTTAAATATTGAAGTGCAAGTACGCATAATGTATAGTTTAATTTACATTATAATTTAATGAAATTTGCAAGTTTTAAACCATTTTCTCCCTTCAAACGTTAACAAAATAAAAAAAAAATTTTAACGATTGAATTTAGCAAATGGTAAAAATACCTTATTTCAAAGTATGTAAATTTACTTATTCCTCAAAATAATATTTATTTTCTTTATTATTAATTACATGAACAATAGCTTTTGTGTTTCAGAATTTTCCTTCTGTGTAAAATTAAAAACTTTTGAAAGATTAAGTTTCTTCGGTATATGTAAAAAATTTTGCAAATAATAATTCTTTTACAGAAATTTTAGTTTCTTTAAGAATTTTGAAAATTTTGAAATACAATACTTAGTTTACTTAAATTGCAAAAAAAACATTCTTTTTTAATTTATTATTAATTAAAAGATAAATAAATAAAATAAAACTTCTCTAAGGCATTCATTTTAAATTTTTCACACAATGTTCATCGAAAGGAAAGGTATCAAAAGTGAAAGAAAAATCAGTAAATGCTTTAATGCAAATTTTAAATCATTCAAATACAAAATAGAAAAATTAATAGTTATTTTTATTTACTTATTATTTTCTATATCAAAGGTTTTTATTTTAATTTTTAAGGTATTCTCAATACTAAGGGTCAAAAATATTTTTGAATAATTTGCAGAGTATACTTATATTAACTTTTAAATACAATTGCATCTAATATATATGACCGCGTTACACTCCTGATAAAATAAACCTTTTTATCTCACAGTCTGAATGAGCATGTAAATTTCAATGATTCATTTATTGAGGAAAATCATTTGCCTAAATGTTGTAATTATGAGAAAAATGAGTCAAATTTATATTATAGTAAATGAGTGAAGATTTATCACATAACTTAAAAAAATTCCTAATGCATACGTAAATAAACATCCAAACACTAAGGTATACATTTTTAGCTATGAAGTAAATTTTCTACATAGTAAAAAAACACCATTTTCCAAAAACTAACATAGTCACTTTTAAATTACTGAGCAAAATTTACTTTTTACTTACTAATTATAAGCACTTGTTAATTTAAATCTATAGTAAAATAAGAGATTGTATTTTACTGTTATAAAATAAGTGAATTGTTTTCATCTGTGATTCTTAACATGTTAGGCGCGTCTCATTTTAGTGTGCTCATGCCCCAAAAGGGGAGCATGAGCACACTAAAAGGGGACATGAACATATGCAAGATAAAATATTCTTAAAAAATTTAAATTGACTGAAAGGTACAAAAAATTACATTTTGACATACATTTTAGTCATTAACTTTTTAAATGAAAATCAAAACCTATTACTTTACTTAATTTAGTAAATTTCGATTTAGAAATTAATTAAAACTTACTAAATTATAATATATTTAATAATTACTTGGGTCTATTTTGCAGAGGTAAGCTTCTCAATGGAAGGTATAATATTAGAAATAAACACCTTCAATTTCTTTTCTCATATTTAGCCGAGATCTGTATTTTGTCTTCAAAGAAGTCACCGTAGAAAATCCTGCTTCACAAATGTAGGACATAGAAAATAGTAATATAATTTAGAAATGTCCTTTGTTTTTAGTACAAGAAACTAATCATCTACTATCATTAATGGAATGTTAGAATCGACAAAACTTAGGAGAAAACGGTTGAAGTTAATAATAAGTGGTTACAAATAAACAGTTTATTGATACTATTCATAATAGAATCTAGTAAAGCAATATTCTCAAACATTTATAATGCTGAAGTTCAGTCAAATTTATAATGTAACTGTTAAATTTTATAATTTAATTTCAATGAATATATAACTTGCGGGAATAAAATAATTTAAATTAAATTTTTGTGCTATTAATAAAATTTTAAAGGCTAATATAATCTAGTTACTACTATTAATAAACTGATAATTGTTATTTCATGCAAAAAATACTTATTTAAATGTTTATACATTTGAAGTATAAACATTTAATTATACTTCAAATGTATAAGTATAATTAAATGTCTCACTCAAGTATAATTAAATGAACTCATTCTCATAAGTATAATTAAATGAACTCATTCTGAAATGTGTTAGCTTACACATTTCGGAATGAGTTTTTGTTTAAATGTCACTTGTATTTTTAGAAATCATTATAAGTAATTTTTTATCTTAATTTCTATAATTTAAAAATATTAGCATTAAATTAGATATAATAACAGCACTTTATATTACTTTAAAGATCCAGTCGGGAACTATGTTATAAACATTAAATTGTAATAATTTGTTAAACAATATGAATTTTTTTAAAACAAATATAGCAATGTTGAATATTGTAAAGAAACAATGTCACAAAAACAATATAAAAACAATTCAAAGTATGTAATTTTGCCAATGACTGAAAACAACCAATTCAAGCTGCTGATTTCTTTCTATCTCAACAAATGCCTCAGCAACGAAAACTTTGTTTTTTTTATTATATAATTTCATT